>PVHP010002102.1:27791-95316 GCA_004024765.1 Zapus hudsonius
TGGGGGGGGGAGAGGGCTCGGCCCTCTACTCTGCAGGTGAGCAGAGAGCTGCTGGTGAACCCCATCTGAACCCCGTCTGCTCTGGCCCAGGGGGTGGGGAGGGAGGGAGGGCCCGAACTCAGCTCCTGCCGGTGTCCAAAGTTTGGATCCCAGCTGAAGAGATCAAACCTTTCCGAAGAGAGTCCTGGCAACGCTATTACTTGTTCACCATCTTGCTCCGCAGCCTGTTGTTCACATATCATGATGAATTACATATCATTCTTAGAATGTAAAAAGTGAAGCATATTCTTTTCTTCTTATACAAGATTTTAGCTAACAATAATGCTTCCTGAAATTGTTCCTAAAATTCTCATCAATTGTTATTTTCTTTCTAACATTAAACTTCTGAATACCATTGAAATTAGGTATAGAAAAGTGTAATGGTTTATACACAGCCAGCTTCAAGCTCTTTTTCTTAATGTGTGCACCACCTGTCATCTAAAAATTGGTGTTTGATTCTATGTATCATAGACAGGTTAGAAATAAAATTTTATCTGACAAGATGCATTTCTATCTAATATCTTTATTACTCTTCATTGATTTTTTGGTTCTGGCCCAGGCTGACCTGGACTTCACTATATAGTCTCAGGGTATCTTTGAGCTCATAGCAATCTTCTGACCTCTGCATCCCAAGTCCTGGGACTAAAGACATGTGACATCACTCCTGGCTCATTGATATGATTTTTTAAAAATAAACAATACTGTTTTATATTATATTAGAGTTGAATACTCAGTTGATATGAGCAGTTGATGACAAACTACTGATTTCCTATATGAAGACCTATTTTAGATTACTATAAGTATATCTTGAAATAGTAAAATGACCTGCTGTACTTGGAGATGATGTTAAACTCTTTGAAAGACAATTGTGAAATGAAAGCAAAAGAATATTATCAAAATTTCTTATCATGCATTCACTTGTATGTACATTTATCCAAATTTTTGGTGGCCTTTCATGTCGTAATCTCAGTGGTTTTCCAGGTGAAGAAAAGATAAAAAAAGATTTTCCTGTCCCAAAAGTTTGCAATATCGGACTTGACATATGCATATACAGAGAGGGATCTATCAAGATGGTTCAGTGTGTTGTCTATTTGTTTGTGTTAGTCATATTTCTATCACTATGACCAACATTTGGGGTAATCAATTGACTGTTTAAGTTTTAGAGCTCAGTTTTGGAAGTTCCAGTGTAACATAGATCTGCACTGTTGGTTATGAATAGGCTACAGATCATTATGGGAGTCTAGAGTGTAGCAAAACACGTTATAACAGGGCAGAAGCAACAGGAAGCAAGATTCTCACTGTCTGTTTCAATTCTATGCCCCAGGTGATATTGTCTCCCAAAACATTGCAAATCTTACAACTTTCACAACCTCCCAAGACTGTCAGTCAGGTGGCCAAGTTTATAACACACATATTCTCGGGACATTAAATATCCTAACCACAACTCTATTACTACAGGAAAAATGAACACAGCTTGAGATTGCTCAAAAAGCTTTAAAAATAAGATGGTACTTGAATTGAACACTGCAATATAAGAAGATCTTCACATCTTCTCATGGCTTATTTCAGAGAAGTATTTTAATTTCAGGGAAATCATAATAGATAGCACTTATAATTTTTAAGAATGGGCAATAGGTGCACATGGAAAGGTGAAATATCAAAAATGTTCATGGTTTCAGATTCTTATCTTGGATCCAAAGTCTGCATTACCACCAAACAATGTTCTTACTACTAGTAGTAGTGCTGCTAAAACAGCATAATCTCTTGCTTGACATATCATAGACTAGAATTTGAGTACTCTTCAGCTTCCTTTTTTCCTTCTTCAAGATTCTCTATCTTTATTTCATTCATTTATCCAATATTGTTGATTTCTTCAGCTTCCTTTTAAGAAATTCCAATAAAATTAGAAATTGCTAATTAGGAAATAAAGGTCTATTGCTAAATCCTAAAGATCTTCATTATCACCTTGTGTCTTTACTCATGGTAAATGAACATGTAAATATTAGAAAGGTAGGTTTCCCAAGTCTTCTGTGGTTTTCTTTCCATATCCTGTCCTTTTACATAATCATCTCAAAGAAGAAAACTCTAAAATATTGTTATACATGGTTTCCACTTATGCTAAGCAATTTGTCATTTATTCTAAATAAAATCAGAAACATGGGAGATTCCTAATTGTGTCACACACCACATTTCTTCTTGAGTGTCACAACTATGTTTATGCTGCTAAACTGTGACAGGAGGGTTTATAATGGGCAGAAGTGTATCTCCTCACAGTGCTGAGTCTAAGTCTCAGAACAAAGTAGCATCTTCTGAGAAGTGTGTCATTGCTGTTCCATCACATGTTTGAAGATAGAACAAAGAGAGAGAACTTACTTCAGTAAAGTAAGGCATTAAACCTATGAGTGGTGGTAGAATTCTTGTAAACCAATCATCTCTTCAACTACCTTAATCTGAATTCCATTATACTGCCAATTACACTTCTGTGCTTTTGTTGGTCAAGAAAAGCCTTCAGAATTAGCAGTAAAAAAGGAGTAAGCTTTGAATCACATGTAATAAATTATTTTTGTTTTAATTTATGTACATCATAAAGCTTTAAATTATATGTAATATACATGCATTATGATGAGCACACATAAAATATGTTAATACAATAAAAATAAAATAAAAATACACATTTTAATCAGCCTTTGTGTCAATTCACACAAAAAAATCAGATTTATTCAGAGTAATCACAATGATATATTAGTTGTGGGGATTTTTTGTAGCTTTATGAAAAATACATAAAAGAAGTCATTTAAAGGACCAAGCATTTGATTTTGGCTCATGATAGCATAGGTTTTGTACCATTAGTCATCTGACTCACCTCACTGTGGCCAGAAAGCAGAGAGTGAAAGAAGATAACAGACTTATAACAAAAATATACTCTTCAAGGAAATGCACAGTAACCTGCTTCTTCCTTATGCAAATAATGCTATCATATCATGAATTCATCAATGGATTATTTCCTTGATTAAGCCAGAACCCCAATTTTTCAGTCATTTTCAGAAGATTGGAGCACCAGGTGAAGAGGGAAACACGCTGTTATCATATGAACCTTTATGTGGAGACATTTCATATACAAACCCTATCCAATCCTAGTCTTAAATGAGCCTGTTGATTACAAACTAAAAAATAAATAATCCATGTTTCACTAAACCATATGTGTTTTATTGAATGCCATTGATTTATCAATAAAACTACTTTAAAATGAAAAAAAATCAAATGCAATACATGGAACTATAGAGTGTCACCTCAGGAGCCTTGAAAACTTAGTCATAGGACAGTGTTATGGCTGTAAAGTAGTCACCGTGTTCCTGAGGCACAGGAATCTCAATCTACAACTACCAAAAACAACAATCTGCACCACCAGAAACACCAAAAACAGAATAACAAATATCCTCACTATTTGTAGAAGGTTATTTAGACTTATGTGGGATTCCAGAGATTTATTCAGGATTCAAGGAAGTGGGTGCACAGCCTATGCTATTGTTACATAGGAGCAAGAGCTGGTCAGTTTAAAGAATCTCTTAATTTTTACTCACTCATTGGTAAATTACCTATGAAACTAGATTATACGTGTATTTGATGTCATAATAACATTAAAATGAATAAGCAATTCTTAGGGAAGAGTGATTACATATCAATTCCAAATTGTTGATACCAATAGCAGTGTTGGCCCCTACTATCCCTCAAAAACATGAAATATTAAACTTATTAAAGATTAACATGGGAAACATGTCTTACATATTAATATCTGTTATGCCAAGAAGATGGGAAACTTCCCAAAAAGCTTTCTGTGCTGCATTTTTACTCCAATCTTGAGTGATGAAGGTATTTAATATTCACTAAGCTCAAAACTGATCTTTTCCTGATCTAATCAGACAGAATGTAACACCATCAGAAGAATGCCTTATATACTATGATATGTTGTAACACAAAATGTGTTCTGAGCCAAGTATTTTAGTCTTCTTGTAGCTTATAATCAGTATCTTATACAGTCATATAATTTCATTTGTGTATAGCTCTTTCATTCAATTACTTAGTGTAGGTGTTATCTTAATAAAGGTTTACTATAGGACAATGTGCAGACCCAAATCCTCCAAAGGAGAAGGTGATTAGAATCTAAGGATTGGTCAAATGACACTCTTCATGTTGTCTTCTCCCAATGAGGACATCCAGTGTGATATTCCTGGGGTTGATGTGTGATGATATAGCCTATGCAGTATAAGGAAGCTCACCTGATGTTGATGTCCAAATTATTTTCATAAACAAATAAAAATTATGTGCACATATTATATATGTGTGTGTTTGTGTATGTTCTAAAAACCTATAAAAGTTTATATAATTCAGAAATAATATTACCTGGTATCTTTTTTCTTAGAGTTTTATGATTTTAATCTTGATAAGCGGTTGATAGTTTAAAATATCCAAAACATGACATATAATTGTTTTTAATCTTGCTGACCCCTTGTATTATAGTGATACTAAAGGATCTATGAGGGCCAGATAGACTCCATCTTGGAGTTAGAAACTATTTTCTAACAAAGTTCTACTTGATCTGACCATATCTTTAACTTGCCTGGAATTTCTCTGACTGTGCTCTGCCCCTCCAGTGAGTCTCCCCACCCTAACTATGCTATCACTCCTCCCAGACTATGATTAGATCCAGGCCATCCCAAGGATAAATTGCCAATGGGGCAAAAGGGCTAATTGTTAAAATTTGTGAGATGGAAGAAATCTGAAACCAGTAAGGATGTAAAAGAGTTAACTACAGCGAAGCTAAACTTCTCCCCACTCAGCAACCAAAGAATCTCAGAAAATCTAACAGAAAGAAGTCCTTAAATCGAAGACAGAGAGGATCATTTATACTAGGGGAGAGTGTTGCCCTGAGAAATGGACAGGGCAACACAGCTTCAAAGATAATCGATAAACATGTAGTGAAAGTTACTTATACTTTCAAGAAATTATTTGCTTATTTTGACTCTTTGACAACCAACTACAATATTTCACCTCTGTAAGTCCTGCTTAATTACACTTCTGTTTGATAAATTCCTTAGTGGAAATGCTCTAAGGTTTTGGAGGTAAAAAACCCACTTTTTCCATTGTTGACTGCTAGTCTCCTGAGCCCTGCATTTGGGTGAGGCAGGCACTGGCTAGCTCCTGTGTGCACAAATGCAACTTGCTTCAATTTGGCTTAAATTTGAGTCTGTGGTCTCTTCTTGGTGTTCATGGGTTCAACAGTACTTATTTACAGGCATGTTCCCAAATGAAACAAGGTGATGTAGGTGACAGTTGTCTAACAGGATGTGTGAGAACTTGTGTTTATGACAAGAGATGAGAAAATGAATTCTGTGCATCTCCAGGACTGGACTCATTGCCTATGTTGAATATCATTTTACGTGACAATATTTTTATAACTCCTTATTTAAAAAATTCTCATTGATGAAATAAAATAGGGTTTTTCAAATTCTTGAATACTGACAGAAAACTGGTAAATAAAATTATATTAGAAAACTAAAAACTATATGCATTTCAGATAACTGTCAGTCATCCTAAAAGACACAGATAAAAATAGAATCAGATTATTATTTATTTAACATAGTAAAAATACATCATAAAATGTCATTCAGATAGATTTTGGTACATTCATTATTGATGCATCCATTACCTAGGCTTGACATATTGAACGAGCTGACAATTCTTGATATAGTCTACCTCAGCAAGAATTCATGCAGCCAGCTTCAGTGTCTTGCATATTTTAACACTATTCCAAGAAATATAATCATTTTATATTTTAATTGTTATGTAATCTTTATACAAATGATTTGTTTCATTGTTAGAAAGTACTTAATATTTCTCTCCTCAAGGACATGATGAGCTTACTCATAAAAATTAGTAACATTTAATAATTCATTTTTGAACGTGGGTTCCATTTAACAACCCTTGTAGATTCAGTCTATTTTAAGGATATTAATACAGTATTGCAGTTGATTAAAAATTCCTTTTGTCATAGCTTCACACTGCCTCATTTCCTCATTCATCATTAAAATGATATAATTTTATATGCAAAAAATCATCTTTACAAAAGTCATATAGCATCTTGCCAAAGATTCATATGGTATATTTCTATTAAAATTATAAGAGAATAATAGCTCAGGTTGGTGTCTTTGTCAAAGAGATATGGTTAACTATTTTATTCCCTGGGACAAAATACTATATGGTTAGCAGTAATGAAAAAAGCAGTTTAATTATTATCTGTATCAGTAACATGAATAACATTTTTATATAAAACTATTAAAGTCATATATGATAATACAGGTCTGTAATCCCAGATACTGGGGAAGCAGATATAACATAGCTGCAAGTTCAAGGCCTGCTCAGACAACATAGTAATTTCAAGCCCAACCTAAAGAATTTAGAGAGGCCCTATCTTAAAATTAAAAAAATAAATAAATAAATGTAAGGGAATGGTGAAATTGCTTGCAATGCAAGCGTAAGTGTCTGATTCACCCAGGGTTTCATTCCTCAACACACATAAAGAGCTGGGCATGGTCATATACAACTGGAACCCCAATCCCATAGGGAGGGGAGACTGGCAAGTTTCTGGAGCTGTCCTCCTCACAGCCTGAGAGCTAATGTGATTGGAAACATCAGCTCTGGGTTCAGTGAGACTATGTCTTTTGGCTTCCTCATTCATATATACTGGATATGGATATCTAACACATATATGCATGCACTATACACCATATGCACCACATTATACATACACAGTAAAAAGTCATTATATAATGCCCCTTTAGTTCAATGTAATAATAGAATGTATTACACATGATTTATTGAGAGATTGAATTATATGCATCAACACAATATTGAAACTGCAAACAGAAAGTTGATTTATGTTTATCTGTCTCTGAATCTGAAAACAAAAACCCTGGTGCAAACTTTGCTTAATTTAGATCATTTAAATGCGTTTTATTTTAAAACATATTTAAATTTACTACCTGTTGTGATCAGTATACTTAACTATGTTAGTTGTTGGTAAAATATTCCATAATTAAAATAAATGTGATAAAAAATATACACTAAAATTTACACAGTTCAAACTAAAGAAATATTTCCCATACACAGCATCAAATCATGGAATTGATTTTCACACACAATGACTTGTGTGAGAATGTGCTTTTGGAACATTATTAAAATATATAATTGTGTAAATGTAATGACTTGAAGGTTAATAGATACTTCTTGCTACTTCCTGGAACAAAGAGAAGCAAAATAACAGCTGTCAGTTTGGTAGAAGCTGTGCTTTGTATAAGGGAATGTTCACATTTTAATTAATGGCTATGTCCTGCATTTACTAGAAAGACTGGAAATTTATATAAAACATTCATCATGCTTTCACAGGAAATGAAAATCATCAGATAGTATAGAGCACTTGGTGTGTTCTTAGGAGTCTGGTAATTTGTATACAAAGGGTGAAGAGGGGGCTGTGCTCCCAGAACTCATACTTGTGTGATCATGTGGACATGCTACAACAGACACAGCTTCAATTACCGTGAACGTCTGCTCAGGGCAATCCATCTTTATGCCATTTAATTGTCTAAAGTATAAACCCATGTCTTTTAACTAAAACAATTACATAAGCGTACTAGTCAGGAAACAAGCTGATTGCATGATTGGAGGAAAAGAACCATGTACTAAGAATTATTGACAGTTTTAATTAATGATAGGGACCATTGGAGCAGTTTGTTTTGATACACCCATGAATAAGATTTTGAAAAACTAAACAACAATTGATTTACAACTTTTTATGTGATCAAACTCTAAACGAGATATTTCTAACCCTTTCTCAGAGGTCCAATGTTTTTTGTAAAGAGACAAGCTCCTTCGTTATTATTTTTTGCCCTAATGTCTATTCCTTTTTCACTCAAGTTCATTGTCTGAAGAAAGGAGAGAAGCTTATAAAATATGAAGGTAAAAGTATTTTCACCACTGACTAATATTCAAAATCAGTTCAGGTAATAACTTGTCAATGTGATTATGGGAATTTGAAGAATCTGCAGTCTGAATTAGTTTTAGGCATATCCTTACAATTCCAATGACTACAAAAGCAAAGACAGGAAAGTCTCAAGGTCAAAGTCAGTTGGCCAATATTGGAAAAGACTTTGTAAAAAATAACGTAGAAAATGAACTAGTTATATAGTAGTCAAATGTTTCCCAGAAACAAAAGCCATATTTCCTGGGAAGGGAATATGAAATAAATAAATAAAACAGGGTGGGAGAGATGGCTTAGCGGTTAAGGCACTTACCTCCAGTGCCTAAGGCCCCTAAGGTTCAATTCCCCAAGACTCACATAAGCCAGACCCACAAGGTGGTGGCCCTGGTGCACTCTCTCTCTCTCTCTCTCTCTCTCTCTCTCTCTCTCTCTCTCTCTGTATTTCTCTGCTTGAAAATGAATAAATAAAATATTTAAAAATGAATAAATAAATAAAACAAATCAAAAGCAAAGCAAACAAACAGAAAGATAAATTTTATTATGAGTAAATAATAACTGAAAATACCATTTATTTAGAGACTAGACTAATTTAGAGATACCTGAGGGAAAGTATATATATTTGTTTCCAAAATATTGCATACCTGCAAACATAAATCATGTAGATGGTGTTAAGACTTCTGAAACTTCATTGAATCATCAAATTATTAGCATAGATAATAATAATAATGAAGATACTCATTTATAGAGATGTGAATACCAGCCAAGATATTTGAGAGAAAAAGTTAATTTCCAGTGAATAGATTAGAACCCCCCCCCCCCCACACACGGACACGAACATGGACACAACTTGTACAACAAACCAGTTTTTAAAAATATCATGAATGAGGAATAAGCCATCTAGATAACAGCTTCTAAAGCTGCAGTTCACAATCCAATGTTGCATAACAATGCAAGACGAGGGTAAAAACTTTGGCAAAAGCAAAAAGTTTCTCTATGCTCAAAAACCATATGCAAATTTAAAATAAAATACTTTATGCATTGAGGTGATTCTACTCAAGACTTCATTGTAACAGGTGTTCTGATCACAAAATGTGTGTACCTCACACTGCTCACACCACCAACACACACACACACAGGAAATAGCATCTGAAATACTTGGGCTCCGATTTGAGACTATTGCATGCCATGGATTTTGTGTTTTATGGTACATAACAAACTTTTGGCTTCTATAGAAATGCAATGATTTAATCACAGAAAACATTTTGAATATTTCTCTACTGTCATTTCTTAGCATGTAAGGTAAGTATTTCTTTGTGCTGTATATTAGAATTCTTCATTTAAAAAATGGTTATGAATGGCTGAATTGAGCTTCATTAAATGATTTATACTTGAAATTATGACAGAATTCCCCACAGTTTTTGAAATCATCCTAATCATGTCTCTCATTTTTTAACTGTTTATGCAAAGCAGTATTCTCAAAAATTATTTTGTAAAAATCCACAATAATTGATCAACTCTGAAAAATATAAGAGGCTCTATATACTATAGTATCAGATCTTTAGTTAAGATTTACTTCTGTATTTCCAAATACTTCTATGTCACAAGTATGTAAATTTATTGAAAAAATATGTTTATCAAAGAATTATAATACATTTGTTTATTATTTATTATTATTAAATGTTTTGTTTGTATAACTCCCTTAAATACTTGTATCAAGGTTTGAATGTAATGGCCCTATAGACTCAGGCATTTTTGAGTAAGGGTCTTACTTAGTCTGTAGGAGCTGGAGCCCTGCTGGAGCAGGTAGGGCCGAAGGGTTGGGTCTTGACTCCAGCCCTACTAGTTGTGTGGAGAGCCAGCTTGCGCTCTGGCTGTTGGTGCTTTCCTGTGCTGTTATCTTTCTGCTGTGAAGGTATTAAGAAGCAAGGAGCTTTATCTGTCATGATAAGGCCTCTCATAGAATGTATTATCCTGCAATAAACCCTTCACTCACATAAGATGCTTCTAGTTGGCTTTTTGCCCCTGTAATGCAAAAACAACTGCAACAGAAAATTGGTAGAAAGACATGGGATAATTGCTGCAATGAATTTGACCATGTGATTTTTGGTCTTTTAGAACTTGTGTGCATGAAGAATAGGGAAGGATTTGTTACTTTGATATGGATCTACTTACAGTTCTGTAAGCAGAACTTGAGGAGCTATTCAGGTCATAGTTTGAAATTTCTAAATTTAGAATTGTAGACTTTGAAGATTTGGCTTATAAAAATTTAAAAAGGAAAGAGAAAACTTTGCCCTCAGAAATTGGGCAAAGCTGAACTTAAAATTAATGGACTTGTGTGTCTGTCAAAAGATATAGAACAGAGAGGTGTGGAAGATGTATAAGAAAGTGGGTCAGAAAGTACACCCAGTTCCAAGAGTTGCTGAGCTGTAGCAATGTGAAGAGGAGTTGAAATTCCTGTATGGAGTGTCAGTTAGGCCTTTGTATGGAGCTATGAAGATGAACCATGGTTGGCTGTAGACCCAAGGATGATTTTCAGATACCAGGACTGTGGAATGGCTGCCAAGAAATGCTGCTGGTTTCAGATGGCTTTTTCTGGGCTTTGAGCAGTTAAGCTGGAGGGGCAGAACTGGGAACCCAGAGACTTTGTCTCTGGTTATAGGTGTTGGACTAGGATATGCAGATATTTGATGTTTGCCTATTATTTATTGAATTTGTAATGTTCCAGTCTTTCTTCTGTTTGCCTTCTTTATACAATGCAAATCTTTACTCTGTCATGTGTTGGATATATGTAAATTGTGTTTTGATTTTGCAGGGCTCACAGTTAAGAATTAATCTTGAATCTCATGTGAGATTTTTGGGCTTCTGAACAGGATTAAAGTTGCTAAAGACACTTGGAGTTTTTGTGTTGAACTGAGTTGTATTTCGTATTGTGAGATGATCTTTTGTTCATGGGGTCAGGGGCAGAAGGTGGTAATTTGAATGTAAATGATATATACTTAATTTTGATTAAGCTTCCTACTTAATCTTCAGCAGATGGAGTCCTTCTGGAACAGGTGTGTCATTGGGAATGAATTTTATGCCCATCCCTACTAGGTGTGTGAAGAACCAGCTTGAGATTTGCCTGTTTGTGCTTGATGGTGCTACTGTTGTCTCTGCTGTGGATGTATGATGACTTAAGCCAGCTTCCTCCTCTGTGGCAAAGCTTCCCCTCGAAACTGTAATCCTGAAATAAACCTTTTCCCTTTATAAGCTGCTTCTGGTCAGGTGTTAGATTTAGCAAAGCAAAGGGTACTGCATAACCTGTATAATTAGCAAAATCATTTAGAATTAAAGGTGGTCAAAAGTAGAAAAAAGTTTAAGAAGCCCTGAACTAGGCCATCTGTTCTCAAGGAGAAAAGGAGAATGAGGGATATGAATTTACAGCCAAATTGGAAGCATACAAGTACTCACTGTCTGCTGTGCTGGGGCTCACAGTTTTAAAGGATAGGTCCCGTTTGTTAACATGAAGATGTGATAGCAATTTTTAAAAACAGGTTTTAGGCCTTATTTCTTCCTCCTTTCATTTCTCTGACATGAGGATTTTCTTAGCCATACACTCTGTCCTTTAAATGCACTGAAGTCAATTGATCACGGACTGAACCTGCAAAAACCTGAACATTTACTATTTATTGGCTGGTTACCTCAATAACAGAGAGCAAAAACTGAGTTCCTTTTTTATTTCTTTATTTTTGAAACAGGTTCTTTTAATGCAGCCAAGGCTTACTTTGAACTTGCTATCTTCCTTCTTGTGGCTCCTAAATGTTGAAATTAGAAGCATATTTAACCATGATACTTTTTATTTTAATTAAATTATTTTATTTTTGTACACATGAGTGAGAAAAGATGATAGATGATGGATAGATAGATAGATAGTTAGATAGATGAGAAATAGATAGATTTTAGATGAAATATGCCAGGGCCTCTTGAGGCTAAAGATTAATTCCAGATTCATATACCACTTTATGGTAATGGCTTTTCATGAGTACTGAGGTACTGAGCCATCGCAGAAGCCCAAGTACTTCTATATCTGTTGAGAAAAATATGATGAATTTGGAGGAGAATATTGGTCAAATAAATAGCTATATCCTGTGTTTTGCTGAACTGTAGTGAGTTTTAGTCATTGAGTAATTCTGAGGAAGTGAATTTCCATTACTTGTGGTTTATATCATATTCAGCATTTGAGGCAGACAAAGCACCATAAGACGCTGCTTGGTTTGAGAAAAAAAACACATCCCTCACCTCATCTAACAACCTGTTGGGAACCTGAGATATCCATCTGTAATAAACTGCATTTATACCCCACTCCTAATAATTAACTATGTCTCTCCATGCCGTCATGATCATTTTGTGCAATCAGTTTCCAATCACAAATGGTCTTAGCTATAGGCACTTGGCTGGCCTGGAATGGTTTAGGGTGCATAAATTGTAAGACAAACTGTCCTCAAACTTCTTTAATGGAAGCATTCTATTTATCATACTATGGTTATATATAAATGCATATATAAGTGACTGCAATGTGATGTAATATTGGAAAGGAAATCACAGTTGAGGAAAAGATTATGTAACCCAAATATATCAATGAAAACAGAGGACAACTCAAACCACACCACAAACACTTAGCCTATCCTCCCTTATTACAAACCTTGACTATCATTTGGCTTTTGGTTACGTTTCTTGCTGCTTCGCTATATAGTCCTTCAATTACTTGAGTAAGATGCCAAGAACTTAGAAAAACCTAGAAAGATACCACTACTAACACAGTGGCATTCATTTATCCATTGTATCATTCACTTATGTGGAAGTTCAGAACAAATACCTTCTTCCCCTTACTATAGTGATTTTACCTTAAAAAAATAGTATGTCCTATACTTCCTTAAATTTAACCCCTCAAAATGATAGCATTCTGAAATGGGGCTTGGGAAAGGAGATACAGTTTTGAGTGGACAGTCATCAAGAATGCGATTGGAACCCTTATCAAAAGTGCAGAAAAAGAAAAACATAAAAAGGTTGGTGGCTGTTTCTTGATTTCCGTCAAGTGAGGAAAAATAGGGAAAAATGTTCTCTGAGCTAAGAAGCCCACACTCACCAGATACTGCTTTTCTGACAAGTTATTCTTGGACTTCCCAAAATCTAAAATCTGAGGAAGGAATATTCATTTTCTGTTGACATTTGCTTAAAGCAGCCTGAACATACTGACTCCCTGTATGTAAATATTGCTCTCTAAGGATGCTGTATGGTCACTGTGATCACTTGAAACCTATAAATGATTTGCTGTTGCTTTTGTTGTTTCTTTGTTTGTTTGTGTTTGTGTTTGTTTTTTGTTATATTTGGGGGTGGGGTTCAGGTAGGTTCTCCCTGAAGCCCAGGCAGACCTGGAATTCACTCTGTAATATCATGGTGGCCTTGAATTTACAGCGATCCTCCTACCTTTGCCTCTCAAACCCTGGGATTAAAGGTGTGCTCCACCATGATGCCTAGGGAGACCTGTATATGATGAAGCCTATACCACAGCTAGACATGCTTTTAAAGCAAAATTCTAGTAGAGAAAAAAAATACATCTAAAAGCTTTAATAAAATTTTACTCACAAATTTTAATTATGTTAGCCATTCATTTTTTTCAAGGAAATATACTTTGATGTACTTTTCAGTGTCTGAAATTTGTAATAGATAGTAAACTTCAGTTTTTGTGGTGAACACTTCATAATTAAGTGATCATAATGAGGCAGTTGAGGAGTGATAGGGACCCTAAGTGAATGGCTTTCTCTTGACTAAATGTGGGAATTGTTCTTAGGACTCGAGGGGAAAATTTAGGTCATAGCTCTTTACTAGAGGTCAGAAACATCAAATGCTCTAGCCTTAACTTATTTTTGCCCTTCAGGAAGTCTTAGTGCCACCACCTTTACCGGACTCCTGACATCAAGAGAAACTGGTTAAATCAACTGTCCATCCACATTGCTAACATAAAAATTCCCAACCTAATACTCAAGGCAGGATTTGCAAAACCTTTCTAGATTCCTTGGTGCTGCAGTCAGCTTTCTAGTTGCTGCGCAGAAAGAACCCAAACAAAAGCGGCTTGTGGAGGAATGGGTTTATTTGGCTTACAGACTCGAGGGGAGACTCCATCCTGGCAGGGAAAACGATGGCATGAGCAGAGGGCTGGACATCACCTCTGCCACAGCACTGCAAACAGCGGCAGGAAGGTGTGCCAAATACTGGCAAGGGGAAGCTGGCTTATAACCCCCATAAGCCCACCCCCAACAACACAGCTCTAGTGAGGTTCTTATTCCCAAATTGCCATCAGCTGAGGATCGATCTATCAGAACACATTCATTTGTTTGTGGGGGACACCTGGATCAAACCATGACATTTGGGAAAGAGCTCTTCTTTCTCTTAAATTATGGATTTCTCAGTGTCTTCCTTTCTTCCCTTAAGAGCCCCTTCTCTTTAAGGCTCTCCCTAATAGAGCTCTAAACTATAATAAAGTATTTTAGAACCTTATTCTCTGGTCTGTGATTGTATTTGAATTCATAAGACAAGAATCTACAGACAGCCCAAATTATTAGTGCATTGACATATGATATTTGTTCATTGGCAAATAACTCCAAAATACCTCTATTAATAATAGTTTCTTTTTATTACCTAGAAAAACAAATACATGAATGTTTCACCACTGTTTTTCATTAGCAAGACTTTACTTTTTTTGTTTTCTTTTCCAAAATCTGCTGTCTTAGAGTGATGAGGGTTTGGCAGTTCAACCCCCCCCCACAAGCCTTTGATCCCTCACATTTAGGTTCTTATCTGATTTAAAAATAATTGAGAAAACAATATCTGAGAAGGGAAATTTTCAAATTATGATGCTTATTTTAGGGAAAGTTTGTATCCAGGAGAAGACTGGGAAGACTAAGGCCAGAAAGGAATTCTTGCCCAGATTTGAAGGGAGAGGGGAGAATGGAGAGGTAAGGAAATAACGAGGGAATAGTGAATAACACACACACACACACACACACACACACACACACACACACACACACACACCCCAAAGGAGGTAAAAGATAAGAGCCAGACCAAAAGATTAAGGAGACGTACACCAGTGCATGTTGGAAGCAAAGCATGAAAGCACAAGGCCTTCATCTTCTCACAGAAGAAAGCTCAGAGATTTGAGTATAAAGGGATCAGAGTTTAGAGAAAAAATATTACAGGTAAACAGAGGCATGGCCACTGATTAAGGTTCAAACAAAGGGAGTCTATTAGCCTACCAGACACACTGCCTCACACCTTTTTCATTTTTATTTATTTTTATTTTAGTTAATCAGGTAGGGTCTTACTCTAGCCCAGGCTGACTTGGAATTCACTATGTAGTGTTAGGGTGGTCTCAAACTCACTTTGATCCTCTTACCTTTGCTTCCAGGGTACTGGGATTAACGGCATGTGCACCACCATGCCCAGTTTAGCAGGGGTTTTTTAAAAGCAAAAATCAAAGACAAAAAAATTCCTGGTTTGATCTGGTTTTTCAGCAAGCAAGCATTAATACAGAAGTAGAAGGTGGCAGACTTGTGGGTGTCTGTCTCTTTTCCCTGAGATCCTCTCCATTTCTTGACATCCTCTTCTGTGAGTTGGGTGTGGCCTGGACTTCCCCATGTAAGTCTCAGTTCCCAGCCCCACTTGTCCACGTGGCCAGGTGGGGAAGAGAGACCTAACCCTGTTTTATATTGACTCTTTAATTCTGGTCTCTCTGCTGGGATGTTCTCTAATTTACTCTCTGCAGATTCCCACTCCGGTTCTGCCATGTGGACTCTCTTTTTTTCTCTGCTTCCCCCCATGAGAAAGCAAACAGCTGATGTAGAGTATGTTCCCCTCTTTTACCCTAATCATTCCCCCCATCTGTTTCCTGGTCCCTGAATTTTCTATATGCAGATTCCCACTAGGGATCTACCACAAGGGTGTTCTTTTGTGTTCCCAGCCCTGCTAAATCTCTCCTTGTGTTCACAGCCCCTTCTGAACTTCACTTTCCAAGCCTCAGTTTCTCCATAACTTCCATTTTCTCAAAGATGTTTTCCACATGAAAATATTCTAGAGTACCTTTCCAGGTCCCAATTGCTTTTAAATAAATTCCACAAATTATGATTTTTCCTCGAATAAAGTAAATAATTCATAATTTGTTCTTCTTGGTTACATCTTTATTATTCTTCATTAAAGATTAGGAAAGAACCCTAAGTTTGGTCTTATAAATCTGGGGGACTCCCCACAAACCCCAAAATTCCTGCATTAGCGGGACAGGCATAATGGCATATCCCTGGGCCTGGTCCCTTTTTGACTCTGAACAGAGAACTGCCATTCTCCACTCTTACATTCAATAGTAGTTTAACAAGTTTAAAATGAAATAAGAAATAAAGAAAGTAGATTGAAAATGCTAAATACATGTCAGAGAACTGACACACTTAATTCAATGAGTTCTAATTGTTCTAATGTTAAGTGCTCAAATCTACATGAAAATTGAGTTTAATTCCAAAAGAATTTTTTTCCTTGAAGACTTTTACAGTCTAGTGGAATATTAAACCTACAAAGTTTAAAATAAAACATTACAAGTAGAGTTTTTTTATGGTCTTGCTCTAGCCCAGTATGACCTGGAATTCATTCACTATGTAGTCTCAGGGTAGCCTCAGATTTATGGTGATCCTCATACCTCTGTCTCCTGAATGCATGGATTAAAGGTGTGTGCCCCCAAAACTGGCCTCAAGGTATATTTCACTGACTCCTGTTCAGTTAAGTATTTAAAAGTTTGATGAATTGAAGATGAGATTTTAGATGTGACACTCATCAGAAGTGAAATCTGGAGAGACAGTGTTCTGATTCAACTGTATACTTCTCCAAAGCAAAATCATGACCAAAAGTCTAGCATCTCAATGGTCATATAATTAACAAGCTTTAATTTGTGTTTAAAGAGTTCTAACAAGGCAAAGGAAACTAGTATGGTAGTGAGAAAGGTCAGGGGAAATGCATAAAACACCCATAGAGCATGTGGGCAAGCCAGCATTTGCTGGACAGGGTGTTACAGCACAGGAAATGGAGAGCTGAAGGTGCCAGATACAACATTGTTCTATTAACGAGAATTTATGGTGACATTCATTCACAACCTTGTCAGGACAAGAAGGTCATACCATGGAGAATTTTGCAGAGCAACCTAATTAATGTAGAGCTTATTATAACCATAGTCACTGAAGAATTTTGCAGAAAGAGATGATCAAAAATGCTTTTAATTATGACCAGCATTCTGAACAGCATATTGCCACTGAAGAAAGACTAAAAGAGAAGGAAAGAATTTTAAGAAATTATTGAAAGGAGAGGATACTACTGAATGCACTGTAGTGATGGTTCTAAGAATAAACAGGAGAGAGGAGATCCTTGGGTATCTCCCAATATAATAGGTGGTAAAACATACTGGGTATTATGATTGATTGATTACATGCATTCTACCTGATTGTATAGAGGCTCAGGAGAGATGACTTCCAGATGTCCAGCTTACCCAACTGAGTTGCTAGCATAACTCTTTAATACATGAAGAGGGACATATGAGTGATAACTAAAATTCTATTTGGAGTTTGGGACATAAATTAACAAGCTAAAAACACATCAAAAGATATAGGCTTGTAACTATGGCAGCTTGATTCAGGTGCCCTCCATAAACTCATGTGTTCTGAGTGCTTGATCCCCAGCTGGTGGTGGGGTTTTATAGCCAGCTTCCCCTTGCTAGTGTTTTGCACACTCTCCTGCTGCTGCTGTCCACCGAATGTTGGCCAGGAAGTAATGTCCAGCCTCTACTCATGCCATGTTTTCCCTGCCATAATGAAATTTCTCTTTGTGTGTGTAAACCAAAATAAACCCTTTCCTCCCCTGCCCCCCAAAAAAAAGATATAGGCTTTACAAAATATAGATGTTTTTACAAGTACTAAATTATTTCAGCTTTTTAAGAGCCCTAATGAAGGTAATATAGTCATCTGTTATGTGGATTTTTTTCTTGTGTGTGTGTGTGTGTGTGTGTGTGTGTGTGTGTGTGTGTATGCAAGCATGTATAATTTACTTTTATAAGTGGTCTTCATAAAAATAAAAAAAAAGATTGGCAAACCCTTGGACAATCTAATTAAAATAAATAAAGATATGGCCCAAATTAACAAACTTAGAAATGAAAAGAGAGAGGTCACAACAGAGAGGTCACAACAGACACCAATGAAATTGGAAGAATCATTAGGTCATACTTCCTAAACAAATACTCCACAAAATTGGAGAACCTGGAAGAAATGGATGAATTCCTGCACACCTACCACCTACTAAATCTTAACCCAGAGCAGGTAGAGCTCGGAAGTAAACCCATCATGTCCATGGAAATTGACAACACAATCAAAAACCTCATCAGAAGGAAAATTCCAGGACCTAATAGATTCTCACAAAATTCTACCAAACCTTCATCATAGAACTTAAACCACTCCTACTGAAGCTTTTTTGTGTTATAGGAAAAGAGGGAATGCTTTCAAACTCTTTCTATGAAGCTAGATCACCTTCATCCCAAAATCAGACAAAGATGCCACAAGAAAGGAAAATTACTGACCCATAGCCCTGATGAACTTAGATGCACAAATCCTGAACCAAATCCTTGCAAAATGGATACAACAACACATCCAAAACATTATCTAGACCAGGTAGGTTTCATCCCAGGGATGTAGGAGTGGTTCAACATACAGAAGTCGATTAATGTAATCCACCACATTAATAAACTGAACCACAAAATTCACATGGTCATCTCAATCAATACAAAAAAGGCCCTTAACAAAATTTGACACCACTTCATGATCAAAACACTGGAGAGACTGGGCATAGATGGCTTATACCTCAGCATAATAAAGGCAATATACAAAACTCCTAATGCCCAAAACATACGTAAGAGAGAAAGACTCAAGTAGTTCCCATGAGAATCAGGAACAAGATATGGGTGTCCACTCTCACCACTGCTCTTCAACATAGTGCTTTAAGTTCTTGCCCAAGCAATAAGACAGGATAAAAGCATAAAAAGGGTACAAATTTGTCTACCTCTATTTGTTGCTGAGCAAAGATCTTTCAACAACACAGAATATATTAGTTGTAAAGATTACTGAATGAATGTATACTCCAGAAATATTGGGATTCTCAACCCTTCCCAGATAACTCCTAGAGAAAATAACCTTAGTAATAACGTGAAGATATTTTACCTTTTCAATCCCAGACTTTCAAGTTTGTGCAGAAGAGTTTTGATTAGGAAACATTGTGTATTATTTTGCAAAGGCAGAGTGAATGAAGAATATAGAAATTCACTGGCTTAAAGCAAACATCACCCAAAATACACAGAGAATTTTGCAAATACCATCATAATTCAAAAAAGTCATTTTTAATATATAATATTTTAATATTAATTCAATAATAGTTTTCATATATTAAGGTAACTGTATCAAATTTTATATTATATAGTTACACACATTTTATATATATATATATATATATACATATATATATATAATGTATATTTATATATAATATATATAACAAAAATTATATAAAACTCTGGTATTTTTAATTATCTTAAGGTTCAATGATTCTAAAACCAATATTTAAGATCTGAATTTATTAATTCAATGACCAATGGATTTCTAAATATCCTAAATGTTAATGTAGTTAGGTTAAAATGAAATTCTACTAATTTTTCCTTTCTCTCAATACAGTTAACTTAAAAATCAAAATTCAGTTCCCTAAATAATATCATTATTGGAAAAATAGAAAATATATTTTAAATTAAAAAAATCATTTTGGGAGTGAATGTAAAAGTCAACGAACTCTTTAAAAACATCAAAAAGTATTTATTTTAGCAATATAACAAGAAGCATACTTTAAAAAGTCTTTTATAAAAGCCAGGTGACAATTTTATCAGCAGAATCAGTGGGGGTTATTTATATGGATTTTTAAGGCATTTTAGGTTTGTACTATAAATGGAAAAGTTACAATTTTACCAGTCAATTGACCTAGAAATACATTCCTACTTCACCATAAAAAAAAAAAAAAAAATCCTTCAGTGTCTCTAGCTAAGCATTTTGAGGGGCGTATTCTTTTCCTTTAATATTTGGGTTTCATGATGTGCTATGATAGAGTATTATCACAAATTGGTGCTTTAAAAGTAGGAGTCAGGACCATCATTACATAGAGGCAGTACAGTACTTACTTCACTGATGGGCTATAACGGAAAAGCCCAAATGGCAGATAAAAAGCCCAGGTTTTATTTCATTTTATTAAGTTAAGAGCCACTGAATTTAAAGTGGGAAGAGGGCCAGGAACTGATTACTCATTACAACTCAAATAAATTAAAGTGTTAATTTTATATTTCTCTAATCACAGTTTCATTTGAGATTTCTAAGATATGGCTTTCACTTGCTAAATTTAAGGACAGACATATATAATTTCATTATGTATCATAAATAGGGGAAGGTTTTTGGAAAAATCCACTTTCACTGTAAAACCTATAAAACAATATTATCCACTTTCCTGAAGCACTTCGTCCATAAAGTGAAAATCGTAGATGGTAAAACTCCTGTTTTTGGCCTTAAATTGGAATGAGAATATGGAAATTTTTAAGAAGGCACCATTTCCACAGTAACTAGGAATAGGAACCTCTTTAATAATGAAACCCAGTAACATGGTGAAGCAAAGAAGCATAAACATATTACATTTGAAGCAGGGAAAAGTCAGTGTCACTAACAATTGAGGCCTGGCAGGAGGCGGATTCTGCCAGCTCTGCTCCAGGACCTGGAGGAACCAGTGCAGTACTCCAGAGCCTTGACAAGAGCATGTCAGACCTTGCCCCAAGGAGTCATTGCCAAATCTATCCTGAGGGCTCTTCACCAAGTTAAGACCAGAAACAAGTCAAAATCAGGGCATGGATGCAGGCTTAAGATGCACCCTCATCCCTGAACCAGGAATCTTTAGGAAGTGGATGCCCACAGGTGGCTGCTCCAGCCAGGGAAGGGATGAGGAGGTGTAAAACCAGAAGCATCAACAATGTTCAAAGGCTGAAGCTGTGATAAAAGCAAAGTAGTTTACTGTATGAACACATTGTGTGTTGGCCCCATGCCTCTTCTGTTATCCTCCTAGGTCTCCTCTTCCCTCCAGGACTCCACCAGGGCCCTCCTCAGTGGGTCGCTGGCATTTATCATGGGCAGATGAATGCATCAATCAGACTCTGTGCAGGGGCAGTGTCTCAGGATGCTTCTGCCTTTTGAAGACATAATGTTTTCCACTTTGGAGGATGCATCACCAGGCTGCAGTGGAAAACAAATCCTATTTGAACCAAGCACCAAAACTTAGCACTTCTACTTTTCTATTTTGTTTCTCTTCTAAGTGAATTGCCCAGACTCAGGTGTTTTATGGAAGATGGGGACATACATTGTCTGTAATGGTTAATCTCTCTTATCAATTTCCCAGGATATACAAACACCTAGGACACAAATCTCTGGCCATGTCTGTGAGTGAGTTTCTTGATTAGCTTCAATGAAGTAGGATGAGCATCCTATGGGACAGTGTGTGTGACAGAATCAAAGAAAAACTGTACGTGAGCATTGTCATTCATTACACTGGGATTCCTAACTGTGGATGCAATGTGACCAAGTTGCTTCCTGTTCCTGTTGCCTAACTTTCTCCTCTTTGAAAGATTGTGTCCTTGAACTGTAATATAAAGATGCAGAGACAACTGCACTGTGACAATTGCTTTCCTATGAGAATGTTCACTGTGGTATTCATTCATATTCTTGAAGCAATATAAACAGTAACAGGAATTATGTACTTTTTGAGAATATACATATATATTCTCAAAAAGTACATAATATATATATATATATATATATATATATGTTTTTTTTATTCAAAGTGGCCTTGATAACTCTTCTCAGACTCAAAAAGTATATATATAGATAGATAGATAGATAGATAGATAGATAGATAGATATAGATATAGATATAGATATAGATATAGATATAGATATAGATATAGATATAGATATAGATATAGATTAGATATAGATATAGATATAGATATAGATATAGATATAGATATAGATATAGATATAGATATAGATATAGCACCATTGAGTGTATATTATATATATGTATTTCTCAGTACATTTTATTATTCCTTCTTGTAATTACCCAAAATTTGTACCTTTTATTACCATAAAATGTTATTTCATTTTTATATATGATTATGTCACAATTAGTGTTTCCTTTTTTAAGATTAGTTGCCATTTATTTTTATCCCAGTTTATGGTTACCATAAATACAAATTCAAGTTCAACACTTTCAGTCTATATATATTTTTATTACATTTGTGTACAGGAGTAAGCTTTCTGTGTAATGGTAGCTATAGTTATGACTTTATTAGAGACTATAAAACAATTTTCACAAGGTTTCAGTCACTTTTATCCTCTTCCATCAGAAACATGGGAGAATTTTAGTTGCTTTACACCGTGACAACATGCAGTAGGATCTGTTCTTTTGGTTTTTCTATTCCAGTATTATGGATTGATACTGAAATCCATTGAATTTTAATATAAGTGCATTACATTTGGCTATTAGTACATTTCTTTTTGCCAATTACACACATATATAAATGTTATTCATATGTATCATACACATAGACACAAACACACATATACATTATTTCTATATAAATACATGCATTTATATATCACTGGGTATGTCTCTGACTAGTTGTGATAACAAAGATACCCGTGAAACAACATATAAACACAAATCATCTTGGGCAATATCCTTAATAATAGGAAAGGGCAAAGTATTTAGAAAATGGACTATAATTTTGATCATCAATTATAAATCATGTGTTTTTTATAGCTTCATTTTCTTGTTGAGGAAATTCTAGTCTTCTATGCAATTATAAGCTGGTAATTCTGTAAACATATAGATTGAATAATGTGTGAACAATAATTTCTACATATTTTAATAATCTATATCAACTGTGTCCTTTGTAATCAAACAAAGTTTTAAGAACTGTAGATTTTGTTGGGACATAGGGAATTGGTATAAATTATTAAATAATATCTCATTAGATAAATTTTATATAAGAGTGTCCCTAGGTTCACCCAATGTGACTTTTCTATATTCTTGGATGTTCCTGAGATGGAAATATTTTTCCAAGATTCTTTTTCCCTAAATGATTCTTAATGGCCTTGAATAAAATTATATCACAATGCAAAATCATTATATCATTGTGTGGTAGCATATATATATATATATATGGTCCATAGACAGGCTTGAAGTTTCAGTCTACAGTGGATGGAGTCCTACTGGGGAAGAGGTGTTACTGGGGTCCAGCTCTAAGGTGTATTTCGGGGCAGGGGGGGAGGGTATCTGATTTCCAGCCCAAATGCGTGGAGACAGCAGTCTTTGCTCTGATGATTTTGTGCTTGCTGGTGGTTCTGATTGTTGTTGGTTTCTCTCTGCTTGAATCTATGAAAGGAACCAGGCTCTTCTGAAGTTGATGGAGTTCTCCTGGATTTTATAAGCCTGAAATACACCCCTTCCTCCCAAAGTTGTTTAGGTCAGCAGCATGAAGCTGGCAATACTGTAACATACAGAAACTAGGCACTTTATGTACACTGTATAAATACTATTGTTGCATTAGCATTTACTTATGTTTTTAAAATGTTTCTCATGAAATTATATTTCAAATTGCCAATCAGAGACACAAGAAATTGTCTTTGAAATTAACAATATTAACAGTATATCTAATAATGAAATGGAAATAAACACTAGAAATAGATAACCTATTCATATAAAAATATTAAACATTAATAGATATGCTATATTTAGAAATAGCATTTGCAAAATAATGAGCTGGAGAGACAGCTCAGCGGTTAAGGCACTTGCCTCCAGTGCCTAAGGCCCTGGGTTCAATTCCCCATCACCCACATAAGCCAGAACCACAAAGTGGTGGCCCTGGTGCTCTCTCTCTCTCTCTCTCTCTCTCTCTCTCTCTCTCTCTCTCTCTCTCTCTCTCTCTCTCTGCTTGAAAATGAATAAATAAAATATTAAAAAAAGAAACTATATTTTTTTTTATTTTTCCATATACAGTATATTCAGACAGGTCCATCTTATGATTCCTATAAACAAAATAACTGTTTAAAAAGCTATAATTGGGCATTATGCTTATTTTTATACTAAATTATTGTTTATACATTTTAAAAACTCCATTTATGTGAAATAAGCATATGTTAAACTTATACTTCCTCAAAATGTTATACCCAGAATCACTATGAGGAGGTAATTTATTAATAAAACAAATAGCATAATTTATTTTGTCTTTTTTGATGTGCTAATTATTTGCAGTATTTTTTTATTCAAAGTGGCCTTAATAGCTCTGCTCAGACTTAGATACTAAGACTAGTTAACTTCAAAAGATAAACGTTGATCCTCACTGAATCTTTCTATATCTTGTGAATATGTAAAATTATAAAGTAGGTACTTACTATGCTTTAAATGGTTAAAACCCCCTCAAATGATGATTCCAAGAATTAATTGTACAATAATGTAATAAAGATACAGCTATGTTATTTTGTGTAATGTAAAGGTATAGTTTTAACTTCTAATAAAGCAATTAATAGTTTATTGTTCCATGCTCCACAAAATAATATGTGTCACATAAGATAAACTGTTCATTTAGATCATTTTAATTTAGATTTCAGTTATTCATTAAACATTTCAAATTCATATCTCAATTAAATGGTGATGTATTTCATATTAATTGCTTTCTTTTTATGGATTATATATTACAGATAAAATATTCTTAGAAGGAAATTTTATATTCTTTTATATTCTACTCACAATTTCAAAATCTGTGAAACTCACAGTTCCAGAATCTGTTATTCTAAATATAAACTGACTGAACCTAAACTATCAGCAGGTTTCTGGCTTTCAGTGTTTTTCTTTTTTTATCAATACATATTTTAAAACGATATGTTAATCATTGCCCATGTTTTGGAACCTCAAGCGATCTAGAAGGAATTTGTTGCATATAATAGTATACTGACCATTTTTAACTTAGTGTACATAAGTTATTATTATTTCAAAAGTCAGTTCACAAAAATCTGTCTTTGGCTCATTTACAATGATGTCTAAATAATTAAACATAGTCACCTACATTTTTAATTTTAATACCTTAAAAAGTCAGTTGGCATCACTAATTCGTTTTTTATATTACTAAATTGGGAAGGGAAAAGAGAACAAACAGTTATTAGAAAATCTTATTTAAATTTTACATTTTTAATGCATGAAGATTTTCTTAATTCTTATTGAAGTGATAGCAAATTACTATAAAGTAGTGTCTTATGACAATGAAGACTCTTGTTTTTTTTCTTTTTTCTTCTTTTTTATTTTTTATTTTTTAACATTTTATTGGCTTAAAATTACATATATTAACACAACAATATCATAGGTTCTTAGATAAAGCCATTGAATCCATGGTGACATTCCCTCTTATGCATTAATTATTCTCCCCCCCATGACTCCTACATTCTTTCTTCCCCCTCTTCCACAAAGTTCCCTGAGTCATAGTGGGTGAGTTTAAATTTTACATAGTTATTAGGTTTTTAAGAGTCTGTAGATTTGTATTTTGGACAATTTTGGGCACCCTTGGTGCCTCTCTATCGTCCTTCCCCAGGTTATCTGCCTTGCTGTGGGAGGAGCTCTTTTGCATGTCATCTCACTTCCTTAGAGGTCGAGTTAGGGCTCTACATGGTGACTTTGAGATGACTCCTTGTTTTAAAGTCCTATAAGCCAAGTTTCTGAAGTCAAAGTTTTCCATTGGCGGACTTCAGAAGAAAATCTGACCTTGCATGTATTTGATTCTATGGATAAATATTCATATATTTTCATTGATTCTTTTCATGATTTATATTTATCCTTCAATTAAAGATTCTGTCTACACATGTCTTTGGTCTTTTCTTCTACTCTGTTTTTATAATTTTTATTTTCTTACATTCCTAGTGTAATGAACCAACCCAATTGAGCAAGATTCCTTTCTCTGTTGTAACCTACTTACACCAGACCATATAGATAGACATGTTCACCCACCCCAGAATAAGAATCAATTATCTTTGAGAAGTCATTGTTCCCCTCACACAACTAATTTATATTAACTGTGAAATAGGCATGAACACTGAAACTATGCATATACGTATATATGTATATACATATAAATTATGATACATTCTGAGACTCCACCCTATCTATCTTATTATAGCTTTTGGACATTTCTCCTCTAGACTTTTATCATAATCTGATTCAATAATTACCCATTTTTACTTTTAAAATCCCAATTATCAGAGAACCTCATAATCTCTCTTAGAGCTACATTGGACCCTGGATGTCCAAATTAATTTTATCTGATACCCTGGTATTTCCATGAAAGAAAGCTCTACCTAAGTTTAATAAGCGTTTTATGATTTTCACTTTATTTCTCAGCTAGAAATTCCCTGGGTTAAATTTTACCATCTATAATATTCTATCCTTTCTCCAAGATATATTCTAAAATCTCCTGCTAAGTAATACTGCTTAAGTTTATTTTTATTTCACTTTTGCAATTTCATTTGTACTGAGTTGACTTGTTCAAGAACAATGGCTTTGTACTACTCGCATTTCCACACATTTTTTTTTTTTGCTTTGAATGTCTCTACTGTCTCATGTGTTTGAACACCTGGTCCCCAGTTGGTAGGCTGTTTGGGAAAGTTGTGAAACCATTATAGCTTGAAGCCTCACTGGAGGGGAGGATCACTGAAGCAGAGACATGAATTTTTGTCACCTGCAATGACTTACTGTCTGCTCTACTCTTCAACTGGAATATGAGATGGTGAGAATTTCCAACACACTTGATTCAATCAACCTGCCAGCAGCCAGCCTTCCCCACCATGTAGACTGAAACCCTTCAAATGTGGGCTAGAATATATTAGTCTACCTTGTTTTTTTATTAATTTTTTAATTTATTCATTTTCAATAGATACAAAGAGAGAAAGAGAGCACCAGGGCCACCACCTAGTGAGTCTGGCTTATGTGGGTACTGGGGAATTGAACCTGGGGCCTTAGGCACTGGAGGCGAGTGCCTTAACCACTGAGCAATCTCTCCAGCCCAGTCTACCTTGTTTTGTCAGCTCTTTCTTACAGTCACAAAGAAAGTCACATCAGCATATAAATTCTTGAGCAAGTCATTGACATTTTTATTCCCTACATGTTTCCTCCAATTCAGTTACTTCCTCTAAATTTCCTTGCTAATTTTAGACATTATGCCATAATTAACCATTTGATATTTCTTCTGGTATGGTAAATTCACCCCATAACAATAGAAAAAATATAAGGAGAAGAGAGAGAATTCTGTTTTCTACACTTAAATTGATTAATAATTAGTTTATTAAATTGACACAAGATATTTTTAGTTATCACAGATAAAGTTTAATTTATATTTTTATTAGTTATTGAAAATATCTTAAGCAAATATAAGCATTTGTCCATAACACTAAATACATCAGTTGAATAGAACATTTTTTTCTTTAGTAAACATAATTTATATATCAAAAATAATTAAGAGTAGAGAAATTGAGAATTTTAAGACTTTCAGGAACACTAGTAAAAATTAGCATTTATTACCTGAATTGTTTTTTCATGTTTTTCTGAAAATTCAGAAATTAACAACTTATTGTCACCACTTATGAGGAAATGATGTTTGATTGTAAGATTGTTGAATGTGTGGATTTAATAAAAGTTAAGGCCAAATGATCAATATCCTTAAAGCAAGTACATAATCCCAGATAAACTAGGACAGATCTATAACAACCTTAACTCCAAAATTATAGTTTTTGCAATTACCTTTTCGTTGCTGGGACAAACATTCAACCAGAAGCAGCTTAGAGGAAGAAAGGGTTTCTTTCCGGCTTATAGATTCCAGGGAAAACCACCATTAATTACAGAAAAAGATCATCCACTTTAGCATACACAGCAGAGAGAAACAGCTGCCAGCAGCATCAATCACTAACAGCCAGAGATCAAATTAACTTTAAGCACCCCTTAGGGATGGACTTAAGATCTTTCCCCCCCCCACCCATGATAGACCTCTTCCCCAACAGGGTTTCACATGCTGGAGACTCAAGTTGCAAGCTCAATATTAATTAAAATAACTCAGGCTATGGTGACATATGCTTTCCTTCAAACCATCACAATAATTTGAAACAAAAACATCAATAGGGACCTCACTCTCCACCCAGACCCAAATATCCAGAATTTATTTTATGGACCCATCAGAATCACCAACTTCTTCTGTTCTTCTATCACAACCTAACCCTCCATGGCACTTAATTGAGCTCTGTTAAGTCTCTGTGGTCACGTAGAGCTGATATGTTTGGTATACAGTACCTTTCTCTACACAGCAAGGACATGTAGCATTCTTTGGTAAAGGGGAATAGGGGCAGCAGTCTTTCCAAATGCTCACTGTGGTCCTTCTGTTTCAGCTGGATAGCAATCATGGTTAGGTAGGCATGAACTCTTTAAGTGTCATTGATCCTGGCCCTTGCATGCTCACAGATAAGGGATTAGTCTGACAAACCAGATACTTAACAACTCCAGGCTCTGAGAGCTAGGGGTCTATTTCTGGAGACATTGGAGGAAAGAAATGTATGCCTTTGTTCTATGCATGTTAGAGCTTATAGTCTGGACTTTAACCACCAGTGGCCTTGGCACTTAGCTGCTCTTCAGATCCTCAGCTTCTAGCAGCAGTGAGCAGCAGCAATAGGCAGTGCCTGATAGCATTAAAGCCTCTGAGTTGGCTATGGGTACTGGAATCCTCAGCTGCAACAGCATCCAGTGTTAAGAGAGCTCAGGTAAAGGATATAAGGTCCCTTCCCCTTGAAGGCTTGGAAACTGCCTGAGATGCTTTGACCATGCCCCAGTTTGTAATCTTAGTTCTCCATCCTTTATATGCAAAGCTATTCTATGGGACTCCTAACTGTCCTGTTACTGCCATTGTTGCTTTTGCACAGCTACATCCAAGATGACTCTGGTGACAGGTAGAGCTCCTTTCCTACTGCTACCCTTCTGCTGATGCCAGCACCAGCTGGTAACAACTGTAAGTACTTGAGGGAATCTAACTTTTCAATGCCATAGGGATATGTGTCCCCTCTGACTCCTTCAGTGACTAAACAGCCTGCTAACATGGCACTGGCTGTGTGACAAGGTGATTATACCAATGAAGTACAGCCACAGCCCTCCTTGCATATCAAGTGTCATGTTTTCACCAATATTAGGCTATTGCTGGACCACCATAGAAAGTGCTCTCTTTCTGGCCTGGGTGAAAATCTCTGTTGGCATTCCTGAGGCTTGAAGTTTGAGGTGCAGTATTAGAAACAGTGTGGCTGGAATTGGAGAGATGGATCAGCAGATAAAAAGCTTGCCTACAAAGCCTAATGACCCAGGATTGATTCCCCAGTACCCACATAAAGCCAGATGTACAGAGGTGAACACTTCTGGAGTTCATTTGCAGCAGCTTGAGGCCCTGGTGTGCTCATTCTCTCTGTCTCTCTCATCTCTATATCTTCTTGCCTACAAATAAAGCATCACAGGCCTCTGCTCAAGGGTCCAACACCTCAGTTATGGAGTGAAATCTCTCTAGCTAGCTAAAAAGAAACATAAAACATATTTTCCCATTAAAGGGAAAATAAACACTAAAAGAGGTGCTTATAATAAATTCCAGGCATTAATATTAAGTGTGTTTTAATAGTATATATCATCATGTTTTCTTAGTGAAATAGCCAACAGGAGAGCAAAGGTATTTTATTTGCTTTAGTCATGGGCTAAAAGGGATTCTGGAAGCTGGAGCTGAGGGATTTTGTGTTCACTTTCCTAATCACCTAGAGAGAACATAAACTATGTTCTTATTGTATCAAATGTTTATTTATCACACTATCAAACTTTCCTAGCAGAGAAAAGGGTGATCTGTGTATGAGAATCAAATCATAGGAATATTTTTATTTTAGAATGATTATATATCTATACTTGGATATACTTATTTATGCATATGAATATGTCTATATATTATGGAAACTTATCTATTTCATATAGACGAGCAGACGTGAGTCCCTGTACCATGGTGTGACAGGAAGAACTACCTATAGAGTGGAAGCTACCAATTAACCTTTGTTATTTTCACCAGTGAATACTTGCCTGGTAACATGTATCTGTTCTTCTTGTTACATATCTTTGAGCTTGTTCTCTGGCATTTCAGTTAAAGAAAGCAAACTCTGCATAATCTAACTTAAAAATTTATACTAAAAAGTAATTTCTGATTATATAATTAGATAATTACATTTGTTTATTTTTCCCATTGCTACTTTCATTCTGAAATATATTTTAACAACAAGTTTGTGACCTTAACAGTTAAATACCACAACCTTATTATTAATAAGACCAAACATTTATCTGATAAAACTCTAGGCTCTACTCCAAAGTGAAGTGGTTTTCTATCTGCCTCAATCTCATAGACTTCATGGACCTCAGTAGTGTGAAGGGTTGATGTCTAAATAAGGCTGATGGCTCTTCACCTATTTGCTCAGCTCAAAAGTTTCTAGCGTCTCACAAATGCTTGCTGCAATTTAGAATTTACTGCAAAGAGATATTGGTTTTGAACTGGCATCAATTTTCATGTAAAAATGTAGAGAACAGGTAATTATATTAAATGAACTTTCTTTGCCAAAGACATAAATAGCTCAAGGATAACATTTCGTAAGCTATTTTCAGCTTTTGAATTATTGGAAGATTCTGTAGTGCTGAGGATTGCAGCTTGAACTGCTTGCCACCAATCTTCAAAAACAAAGTGGTTGACTTTGCTCAATTGACAGTCAGATGAATATGAAACAGAAAATGCAATTAAATTTTGTAAACTCAACAGAGGAATTGCTTAGCAAAACTTTCCATATTAGACTAAGCTAAGTAGAAGTACTTACGGCTGTATCAAATCCCAAAGTTAGACAACATAACACTTGCATTTTAAAACTAAGGACTTGGTGACAAGCAAGCACACTTTGGCCTTATTAGAGTATGGATGATAATGACTGATTTATATCTTTTCACAATTTGTTTTCAACATTTCTTTTTTTTTTTTTGCTTTTTGAAGAAAATCAGTTTGAAAATATCCATAAAATTATCACATTTCTAGAAGGCACAAATATACAAAATTATTGAAATTTACCACTATACCAAATATCTCAATATTAGAAATAAAGCAACAGCTGTGATTAGAACTGTGAAAGGACTATATGAAAAAATTATGAAAACCTCTATACATAAGAACATTTACAACTGATATGAAATGAAGTAATGCCTAATGAAATGAATTGCCTTAACTCATTTATGTTATATAAGAAAAGAAGGAATTAAAGCATACCACTCAAAACATGTATATATTCCAAAATATTGCATTTCTAATTTACGGGTACCACTGACAATATAAAGAAGGTTACTCTATTTCAAATTTTAATTTTGCTTAGTGAAGCCATCATAGAGATTTAGCTCTGAAACACCATGTGGAGAAACAAAGTTATTTAGCATGCATTTCACTGTAAAGTTGCATGCAAATTTTAGCAGGTATTTCCACTATAAGTCCCTCCAACTCCTTAAAAAAAAAGATTAATTGTATCGTGTGCTTAGAATGCCTACTATTCAATGCTATGGAAAGTTTTGCCCATTAACAAAACATTGTCAAAAAAAAAAAAAGGCATTTAAGTGGTGTTTTCAATGTTTCTATGCACTCTATCATGGAAAAGCCCTAAAACTTCCCTTCACTTTTATTATTCTTGCTGGTTTCTTCCTGAATAGAGACCCCACTATCTTCCTTTCTTTTCTAAGAGGATTTACCTTAGAAAATACAATTGTAAATTCTTTCTGCATCTGCAAGATAAAATCACAACTTTTTACCAATTTTAAAATTCAGAAATGTCTTTTTTTCTTTTTCAGGGTAAAATGTAACAACTTATAGATACAGACTCTGAATTTTCCAGTGTCTTTGAAGGTTAGGACCCTCTGAGAGGCAGTTAACACAAGCTGATGGTCTGCTCACATTGACCAGCCTCACACCCAGCGCTCCCTAGTATTTTGCCATTCGTTCATGCAGGGCTGGAAACCTACAAGCATACTGTTGCAGTAGAATTGAATTCAATCTTTCTTCTCTGTCGCACTATTATCTAATAAACTCTCCAAGGCCTGATTTTCCATCTGGTACAATTTTTCTTTGACAACTGAAGAACTATCATTTAAGCTTCAATAAATGTCTCCATGCTAAAATGTGCTAATTTGAATGCATTTCCCTATGTACACTTCCTCCTTTATATAAAATGATGTTTTAGGGATTTGAAGTTGATTTACTTTTCAACTACACATAAAAAGCTTAGTCACCTATTCAAAATTTTATTTAATCTTTCTAATAAATGAAAATAACAATCATGTTAATATTTGGGGAAAATCAAAGTGACTATTTTCTAAATGCATAGAAATATCTGAAGCAAACAACTCACTTTTACAAGTTCTGGAAGTTCAGAGTGATAAAGCTGCACAAATCTCTTGCCTGTGACTATGCCTTCATGTGATATTTTGATATCCTGACTGACTGCCCGCCCTTAGCACAAACACAATCTATTGAACTTAGACCCCAAAGTACGGATGAATAAGAAAGGCCAAAATGTAGGCATTGGGTTAGCCTGCTTTCTGACTATCCTAATCAGCAACACTCAACTGGGATGAACCTCCAAAGGAGGCTCGGTTATGAGAGGAAGAGATTTATTGAAGTTACAGATCCAGAAGAAGCTCCATAATGGTGAAAGTGGCTAGCTCCATTTCACAGGCCCAAATACAGACACACACACACACACACACACACACACACACACACACACACACACACACACACACACACACACACCAGCAAACAGGCAGGGCAGATAGAGATTTCCTTCCCATTTATATAGTCTTAGGATAGGGTCATGCAACACTTTCCCAGACTTATTGACTTCCTGAGTCTCTGGAATTTCCTTCCTGCACTGCCCTCCCATGAAGGAATGTTTGTTTCTAGTTAACATGATTTCCTGAATTCCCTTGTGTCACCTTACTCTCTTCAATTTGGGTGAAATTGGTCACACAGCACTCAAGATTATTATGGATATTTTATAGATCAAGTTGACAACAAATTTTTTACCATCATACTGTCCCTGTAACAAATACATAAAATAACAAACTTATCCAAAGAAAAGGTTTATTCTGGCTCATAGTCTTATGCCAGTGATTACTTAGTCCTATTGCTTTGGGTGTTTGGTGGTTGAGCACATCATGGTGGCAGTGGGTCCTAGATCTAAACCTTCACTTGTTGATCCAGATGTGAATTAGCATGAGGAGTGGATTGAGTACCACTATACCCTTTAACTCATTCCCAATAATGGTAAGATATAAATCTTCCATAATGTATCATTGGATCCAAACTAAGGATGGTGCCCTTAACATATGGGATTTTAGGAGACATTTCAAATTGAATCTATAGTAAACATTAAGATGAAAAATGAAATAAAAATAATCAAGGGAAAATGACTTGCAAATAATAGAATCTCATTCCATTTAAATAGAACATAAAGAGTGAAAATTTAAAAATGTAAATTTAAATTTTGCTCAAATTCCTGTTAGGAAAATCTTAATCTTTAAAGCAATGCAAATGTTTTAATAAATATTTTATATGTTAAATTAGATGAAATGAACCTAACCAAAGAAAGAGGATTTCTGGAATTTGATTATATTTGTTTGTTTGTTAGATAAACTCAATATATTTGATTATTAATTCTGACTTTTACATAATAAATTACTCAATAGTTTTTTCACATTTCTTTTTTTAAATATATTATTTATTCATTTTCAAGAGAGAGAGAGAGAGAGAGAGAGAGAGAGAGAGAGAGAGAGAGAGAGAGAGAGAGAGAAAGGGCCACCACCTTGTGGTGGGTCTGGCTTTTATGGGTACTGGGGAATTGAACCTGGGGCCTTAGGCACTGGAGGCAAGTGCCTTAACCGCTGAGTCATCCTTCCAGCCCACATTTTTTTTTATTATTGATAATTAGATACACTTAATAAGGGAAATAATGTGTTGATGTCTCCAGTTCCCCTAAATATTTTAAAGTATTGCAATTTTCATTATTTTTGACCATATCATTGATATAATTATAAGCACCTAAGCTTGAAATTTGGTTACAATAAGTCACATGGGGAATTTACAAATTGTATTGAATTCATTTTCATTTTCTATAAAAACATGTATTCCTCTTCTTTCATCTTCCATAGGAATAGCAGTGAACTCATTTGTAGTAAAGCCAACTTAAGAAAGAAAGCAAGGAAAGAAGGAAGGAAAAGAAAGATAGCAAGGGGGAAAGAAAGAAAAGAATGAATGAAAGAAAGATGGAAGGAAAGAAGGTGGGAAAGCATTGAAGGAAGAAAGGAAGGCGTAAAAGAAAGAAGGAAGGAAGATAGATTGGAAAAGCAACAATTGTTTTTCATGCACTTTCTTTTGCTTTCTCTTTGGCATGTAGGCTTTAGTTTTCATTAGTTCTCTTTGGTGGTATTTCTTTTCCCTGGTTCATATACCTCAGTCCTTAGTGTGACACAGAGGCATCATATCATAGCCAGATGGCCAGAGATAGAAAAATAACCTTTGCTAAACTACGCTATCATGCCAATTCTTAAGTAGAAGCATAAAGAGAGTAAGAGAATGAGACAAAGATCAAATGGAATAAAGGTGCATTTAAAATATTTTATAGTTAAAATGTGAATTTTTGCTTTATGCTACTATTTCTGTCTTAGTAGTGAAAAGAACATCTACATTTGCATAGATAGAGGCAGATACAGTCAAACCAACAGATAGGGGATCACCCACACAGACACACATCCTTGCAGACAGAATGCTTAAGAATTAAAACACACATACAGCAATATGAGCTTGGGGATAGGAATTCTTTCATATTTTTCAGGGAGGAATCTTTGAAGAACTGGGAGAATAAACAGGATGTGTATTTTAGGAATCAAGTACTTTGAAGTACTTGAAGCAAAACTTTTTCTGATTTGAATGGTATTGTGATTTGTGCTTTGAATTTGGAAGTGTATGATTTATGTGAAACATCTTTGTAAAGGATTTTACCTCCTGTCACCTCCCTCATGGTGGGACCTTTCTGTACATTCTCCTCTTTCCTTTTCTTAATCTAATAAAGTCTCTCTAAACCTTAAAAAATTGTGAAAGCAGGAAAGAAATTCTAACAATCTAAAGGTGAAATATATAAAACTGGGAGTTTTACATTGACTTATCTTGACTACATGTAGCCTTTAGCATAAAGTGAAAATAAAAATGTGTGTTTCATATTCCATACATCACCAAGACAGAAATGAATGTTAAATCAATTCTTGCTAATCCTATTGGCTTACTGAATTCACAAAAGAAATAATTCCAAAGAATTTCAAATGGAAGGCATTATATGTTCAAATAAGTTTAATAAGTAACTTCTACTTTGCCTTTTGGAAAACAAAGTTTATATAAGGGGATTTTATAAGCAATTTCATTTCTGATATATTATTTCCATTTCTTGTTGGACATGGATGAGGAAACAATGAAACCTACACCTGCCATCAATGTACTATGCAGTGCCAACCATCTGTGTCCTATGAGGACACAATAGTTGGGGTTTCTGTAGTTAGGACCATCTCTTTATATATATATATATATATATATATATATATATATATATATATATATATATATAAATATATATATTATTTATTCATTTTCAAGCAGAGAGATACAGAGAGAGAGAGAGAGAGAGAGAGAGAGAGAGAGAGCACACCAGGGCCACCACCCTGTGGGTCTGACATATGTGGGTACTGGGGAATTGAACCGGGGGCCTTAGGCACTCGAGGCAAGTGCCCTAACCGCTAAGTCATCTCTCCAGCCCAGGACCATCTCTTTAATAAGGATGTTCTACATAATTTTAGTGCCAGGAAACAGGTGCTGCTACCTACTTTGCAAAAAAAAAATCATTTTGTTAAAAAGTTAATACTTAACCACATGGAACACAAGCGTTAAAATACTTTTGTAGACAACACTAAAGGGGAGACTTTCAATATTTCTATTGATATATATTTAGTAAAGCATTTTAAGCTCCATTAAAATGGTTGACAAGAATATTTCAAATGTAAACTCTTGTATAAAAATCTCAAGAACAGTTGTTTCTCACACAAATTTAAAATTTATTAATTTTGCACACTTAATACTGCACCAAGTTTCTTGATTCTCAGGGTCTCTACCATGGACATAGTGTTCTCTTTTGCCCTGCTCTAGTCTATCCTAATATCTACAACCATTAAACTAGACATTGCTAGAGCTAATAAGAGCATTATACAACCCATAGACCAATTAGTTCAAGACACAGTTAAAGATAATGTAAAAATATTTAAAGGTGGAGTAATGAAGGGTTTTTTAATGTAAAATAAAAAATAAATACAGTGTCTGGACTTAAATTCTAGAGAAATGATGTAAATGTAGTCATCTCTTCAACACACTAAGGTTTCTCATCAACTTTGCATTTCAGTTTATTTCTCATTAGAGTATTTGGTATTACAAGAAGACTGGTCAAATAAAGTTGGAAACCATCAAAATAGTTTTGCTACCATCAGGAAAGACTGGATAAAGGAGAAGAAGCACACAGGAAGCCTTAAATATGACCTATATGGGATAGAGCAGGAAGTTATCAATGGGTTGCTTTAGTCAGTTAAGAATTTCTTGCCACAGAGGAAACAATACAAGCATAAAAAATACAAATTAGGAAACAATAAGCATTTTAGTAAGACTTTTCCTAGGGCACAAAGTGAAAGGAAATGATTCCCACTATTTATCAAAGGGTTAAATAAGGTCAGCCAGAGGAATAGCAAGGGTAAGTCAAAAATCTTCAGCAAGGTTTGCAAATGGATTACTGAAAATGTGTCAGCAGGAGGTATGTCTCTTGTAAAACAAATAAAATAGATCACATTAATAATGGATGTCCCACAGTGCATAGAGCATATTTGCATGAACATGTTTCTATAAAACATTGAGTTAAATGAACATTATAAACATTTAAAATCTAGCCTCTACAGCACAAACTGCACTTAATATGTATTACCTTTTCAAAATGTAATATGAAGTAGTCATAATGCTTGAATTAAGTGGTTTAACATGAAATTCATTAACTGTTAACTAGTAAGATTATTCACCCAATGATTTGTTTGCCTTTAATACATATTTACTTTATTTGAAGTTTTGCCTTGTTATTTGACCATAAGCATGCCTAACCATAGTTGATGCTTAATCTAAAATCAAATATTTGAAGCATACAGATTTATTTTTATAAATAAAAGCTCTGAGTTTTTCAATAGATCTATAGCGACATCTGGGCGTATTTAGATTCTCAGGGGGAAGTCTAGTGACATCTTGTCAATCTAAACTTATGTCATTTGTGCATTACTATTTTATGAAAGGTATTCATTGGAATTTCTTTCATCATGGTGTATGGAAATCATTCACACATGAAGGGCTGAGAAGGTTTAGGAGTCTGAAAAATATATGATCTTTACAGTCCTGTCCCAAACCAAACCTGGCATGTGGGTTTAGATATTTGAAATGCAGTGTGTCTGAGTGGACTCTTTTCATAGCTTCCTGAAGTTGTTTATTAAATCCTTATGAAATATAATTAAGATTTTAAAATTATTAACTCAATTTTTAAATGTGTTTGAGTTAAGGGTTAATATCTAGAAAGAGAATCTTGACTATTTATGTATTCTCTACAATCTACCAAACATCATCAGTCAAAGAGAAGTCTTTTTGTAAAGATTTAGTAAAGCTCTTTTATTATAAAGTAATGTGAAAAAACACATTGAGCATATACATCACTTTATAATTGCTATTTTTATTTCTTTATTTTCTTTATTTTTAATTTATTTTTTAATGAGTAGAAACTTTGTATATACAATTTATATGTTGGTACCTCTGTTTCCCTCCTCCCTGCCCCCATTATGCTGAGGGTCCTCCTCAGTAGGAATGCTCCATGAAATGGAGGGTATGAGTTGTGTGAACAGCAGACAGTTGGTTTTGTGGGGGAGAGAGTCAATCCCTCAGTATATTCCCCCACCATGGCTATTACAATCTTTTTACCCCCATCTTCTACAGAGTTCTCTGATCCATGGTGAGTGAAGCATTATCTCACTTTAGCCCAGGCTGTCCGGTAACTCACACTGTAGTCTCAGGCTGGCCTCAAACTCACAACAATCCTTCTACCTCTGCCTCATGAGTGCTGGGATTAAAGGCATGCACCACCATGCCCAAATTATAACAGCTATTTTAAAAAAGTTCTTTATTACTCATTATACCACAACAATGAATTCAAATAGAAATATATAAAAAGTACTAATGTGTCTAATAAGTCGAAACATTAAAATTTGAAATATGAAGCCAATTTCAAAAAATTATGAAAGTAGAAGATGGACTTTTTGGTGCTAATAGTAATTTACAGGGATTATTCACAGCACTGTTTAGTGAACTGTGTCCTACCATGTTTTTAGATCAGTGTCTGAACTGTTTCTGACAGCAAAAACCTTATAACAGGGGACAAGATGAAGTGTTTCATCTCAGCTAGAGACAGTTTAAACACAGATTTTTATGGTGTTTTATTTCATAGGGTAACATATTGGCTGGTATATTGACAATTTAATTTAAAATTATCTCTGTAATTATTCTGTATTTCTAGATTTTAAATTCATAATAATCCTTATTGGAACATCAGTTTATAGCATATATATTTCATAATGTCCAGACATAACCAAAATCTGTATTAAGACTAACATGTAAGGTTTGGGAACTATAAGATCATTATAAATGTATGTAGTTGCAATATGTTGGAGAAAAAGATTACAAAACCTCTTCCAGTGATTGTGTCTCAAGATGACAGAATAATTTAAAGTGTTTTATCATAGTTATGAAAATAATTATGTATTCCAATTGCATCTAGGCTATTATGCTCACATTTTATCACTGGTAATAGGAATCAGAAGATAAGAAAATAGTTTACATTAAGACATATAATTTTATAATATTTCTACTATAATTACATTGAAGATGAAATTGTACATGAAAAATAACTTTCATGTCTGTCTATTACAATAATCCCCTAAAATAACATTTTAATCTACAGTAGAAAAGGGTGGGGAAAAGCACAAATTTCCTGAGTACACAGGAAATGCTCTGTGACAGACTTGATCATGATCTATTTGAACGTTATGGGCAATATAAGCTCTAATGTATTGTTATTCATTCATTTCACATTATTTATTTTTACATGTTGAAAATGAATCCGTAATACTCTATTAAAAACATATGAAGCCTGCAGTGGTGGGGCACATCTTTCATCTCAGCACTCAGGAGCCAGAGGTAGGAGGATCTCAGTGAGTTTGAGGAAAGCCTGAAACTACATTGTGAATTCCAGGTCAGTCTGGGCTAGAGTGACACCCTACCTTAAAAACAAATAAACAAATAATTTTTACATATATATGTGTATATTAATATAGGTTTGGCATTCTCTTAATATACTCATTTTAAAGTATGTGATGTAAAATGTCATTTTCACTAGTTAAGGTTAAGGATGGACTCAACTAGTTTTAAATATTGTACTAATGGTACAGGATATAAATAGAGGGCAAACCTAAACATGTTTAAAACCAATTTGATGTGTTTCTTGCCTGCAACTTTTAAGTAAATCTCACTGTTTTCACTACATAAATTATAATTGACCATTTATTTTTTCTAGTCCTAGTCCAGTCAGGTATTATTTTATAAATATTCTATAGTAATATTTAGTTAAGGTTTGATTTAGCTTCATGAATCACAATAAAGCCACTACACTGAGCAAGAACACTCCTGTGAACCAAACTCATTTTTCCAGTTTATTTCCATTTCCTAACACTTTTGTTTATACCCACCTTTTATCCTTATATTCATTTTGTTTATAAATCCTGCCTCACATCAATCTTAAAGTCAGTAAGTCTTATACACTATTGTAAGTATAATCATTTTTGAATATATTACTTACCATTGGTATGAAAAAAAACTTTTAATAAATTCTCTGGAAACCAGTAGAGTAAATCCATAATTAATTTGATAATCATATTCTACTATAATCTATGAATGCTTTAAGATGTAGGAGTCATAGGACCATGAGTATACAATAATACATAGGTAAAAAATAATTGTTATATATGTAATTATTATATTCTACCTTATTACAAAGATACTTGATATGCCTTTGCGATTTCTACTCCATCTTATTTTATGTGGCATCTTTTGACTAGTCCGGATTCCTAGCTCACATCCCAGTACTCTGGACAGAGTACAAAAATCAACACTTCTATGTGAGTCAATTCATGGACAAAAGCTGTAAAACTGTGAAGAAGTACAAGATTTTGGACCAAGCCACCATCTCTCTCCTCTTTGAGGAAACATTACTGAGAGCTGATATGTGATAAACCATCCACAGGGACAATGGGCAGCTCAGCATCTTTTTGCCTGGAGGAAATCAAGACCAGGACCCCATGACTGTCCAAGACAGGGATGCTGCCTGCCAAGCAGAGGGGGAGGTGAAAGGAATGATGTCTTCTGTGCACAATGTTTGTTGAGATTTCAAGTTTGAATCTAAAGAAGCTAATGACTAAAATAAAAACATCAAAATTATTTGAAGTAACTAACAGGATCCCAAATCTACATACAGTGACACTCATAATAAGCTTAAACAGTACGACATTTGAATAGTAAGTGAAGAGATTGTTTAGTGGTTAAGGTGTTTTCCTGCAACATAGAAGGACTCTAGTTTGATCCTTTCTGCAGGCAAACTGAGAGACTCACCCAAGATTACTGTAGATTATTAAACAGGTCAAGTTGACAATAAATTTAACCATCACACTTGCCTAACTAAACACAGTAGTGACAGATTCCCTCCTATGGAGGTAGTTAGAGACACAAGCCCATAAGGGCATAGAAGTTGGTCTCTGGTATTGAAACTAGAAGGCCATTGCCATCTGAACCTAATCCTGCTTTAAGAATGGCAATCAGAAATAGCTTTCTGGATCTTCCTCCTTCTCTTTTTTTCATGGACTTTTTTTTCTGCCCACAGGATTTTTCTCAGTCTTTGTTTTCCTCCCTGACCCACCAATGAATCAAGGTCCTGCATTCAAACTTAACCAAATAAGTGCATCCCAATTCAATGCCTAATTTACATTTCCAAGGTTATTAAACTTAATCCAAGTTATCAGGTAGATTTACCAGTTGAAAACCCTCTCAATTTGGGAAATTTTCTAATTTACTTTTTGATTTACTTTCCTAAAAGAAATCTTTCAATATCTACCTTTCTGTGTGTATACACTTGTCAATTCTTTTTTAGTCATAGAAGAGCTTGAGATCCGCTGGCTTGGGGGATTGGAGTATGCAGCACTCTGTTTCCTAAGCTACATTGGTCCAGAGACCAAAGAGGGGTTTCCACACTTTCAATACTAGAAACAGTAGAGGTTCAGAAAGAATTTTCCAAATGTAAAACTATACCAACCAAGATATACAGATGGCTTGTCTCTGGTACCTTAATTATGGAAAGAAGGAAAAGAAGTATTGGACATTTCCATCAGGGCATTTGAATAGAGGTAATATTTGAAGTCATTAGTGTAAATGTGATATTTATGATAGCAAGGTTAGATGAACACACAGAATAAACAAAAGTAAGAGAAAACATCTTCAGAATATTTAATCAATCCAGTGTTTAGAATTTGATATAGTATATGGCTGCTTACATGCAAACTTCCTCCAGGATTTAGGTTCTTTTATCTTTGTAATTTCATGATTTGATATTCTTACTAATTTTGTACAAGCTGCTTTAGGTCAGGTTCTTGGTGTCCACACCCAGAAGTGCCTACATCAACCCCTCACCAGCAAGGGATTCTTGAAGAAATTCTAATCCTTGAGGATCTATGGATTCCATAGTGTAATAACCACCATAGGAAAAGGAACACATGTCTGCATTGTTAATATCTCTTCTCCTCCCACAGCATCAATAAGAATAAGAGCTATATATGTACATGAAACATCAGTACTTACACTCACAATAAACCCTGACTCTTGTTTTGTATTAGAGTCTCATCAAAAAATGAAAATCTGAATAAAGAGCTTGGCTTACCATTAAGTACTGATGGTTCATTTCAATGTACTTATTGTTTTGAATTCATTATTTATAATTCAGTTGTTGCTATAGTTTGAAATATTGTCTCCACAAAAATATAAACAATCCCAAATGCAGCAGTATTTGAGGGTAAGTCTTACTGGGGGTATTACATCCTTATGAAGGGATAAATGCTGCAATCAAAAAGGCTACGGATATAATTTCTCTTATTTCATTTTAAAAATGTTTTATATATATATGTATTTTTAAGCAGAGAGAGACACAGAGTGAGGGTGAATAGAGATAAAAGGCATGTCAGGGCCTCCAGTCACTGCAAACAAATCTGAATGCATGCTCCACTTGGTGATTCTGGATGTAAATGGGTACTGGGAAATTGAACCCGGGTCCTTAGGCTTCGTAGGCAATGGGTTTAACCACTTAGCAATCTCTCCAGCCCTCATATTTCTTCTCCATCTGAGAAATCACACCTTTACATTCCCTTCTTAATTCTGTTTGTTTGAATACCTAGCAATCAGGTCCTCTCAAAGAATAGCACTTTCCATCTTGGATCTAAAGCCTTCAGAATTATGATGAATTCTTTATAAATTGCACAGAATCACACATTTTATTATAGTAACAAGATTCTATTTTCAAAAGTTTGTATTTCTAAATATCTCACATCTATAGATACTTTCATTAATTTTGATGGGAAAATTTGCCACAACAATGATTCAATTCCATCTTTATTAGAATGTGAACATTTTTCTCATGAGTTCTATATTGGATATGTCTATATCTATATCTATATCTATATATCTATATCTATATATCTATATCTATATCTATATCTATATCTATATCTATATCTATATCTATATCTATATCTATATATATCTATATATATATATATATATGAAGAGCATAGTATGTCAAATATTCCTCTGATTTTAAGACATTAGACAAAACACAATTTGGACCACATTCATTACAATAGTTGTACATACATCTTGTTCATTTCATTACCTTACATAATGCCTATGGCAATATATCCAAATAAAATAATTAATGAAATTCCTTGTGGTCTTTTTCTCAGATTCTTTTGTTTGAGACATATTACATACATTATCTCTTTAATTTTTGGCTCATTATGAATTTTCCAAATTTATTTGAAATCAAGATTAACAAAATTGTGAATTTTTCACATCATCCCATTATATAGCAGTTAAATTAATTCCTGTTTCCAAACGTAGACATATAAAACATGTTCCTCTGACTCCAATTTGAATAGTCCCCGGGATTGTTATGAAAGAGTCTGGCAACTGACCAGTTTGTAATAAATGAACCTTTTTTTATCCCCTTGCTACTCCAGATTTTTCTTTAGATGTTATGCTTCCTTATTTTCAGCACCAGACATAATCAACATTTGCACGACCTCTTATTTTAAGCCCATAAGAAAATGCATTTTACAGAAAGCAACATAACCAAATTGAAAACCTTGATTTATCCACAGTATTTGAATTTCTAGACCAACATTTTATTAGTATTAGATGTGTCAGGTGATCTATGGCCTTTTCATAGTAGTTACCACCCACATTTGTATGGGAGTCTGTGCTGAGTAGGAGCAAGCTTTATATTTAAGCACTTTAAATTTAAATGAACTTCTTAATACCACTATGTCCTTCAATTTCCAAGAACGTATTGCCCAGAGTCATGATAGATAATGGAAGGTAGGATAAAGCAAGGACAATGCTAAAAGAATTTTTCAACTCTCGAGCTGGGTAAGAGGAAAAGAATTGTCTAGGCTCTAAAGCTATAGAAATGCTTTGGAGTATTATATATGAAATTGGAGAGCTTGAAAATAGCATGAAATGAAATAAGAACATGTCCACAAATTGCTATACATTCTCTCTCTCTCTATCACACACACACACACAAACACTACACACATCACACACATAAACACACACTGAGACAGAGAGAGAGAGAGAGAGAGAGAGAGAGAGAGAGAGAGAGAGAGAGAGAGAGAGAGACTGTCGAGAATAGTTGTAGGATACCGGATGAGTTCAAAATTTAGTGTATTTTTCATTTTAAAATTTTCCTATCAGTAAAATATTAAATTAGCTACTTAATAAAAATGGTGAGAACTTTCAGAATATGGTTGCTGTAGTGTTTATTCTCATATTAAACAGTTTCAATGTTTTACATGCACAAAATAGTCTAAAAATGAATATTCGTAATCTTTATATATCAGTTTCACAACCTTCCTGGGAAACTTGCTGTGTATATCACATGGAAATGCCTGATTTCCTGTAGATGTCCACCCATTGTCTGCTCACTCCTCCATGACCCCTTCCGCTGGACCTTCCTATGCTCAACATATGTCATTTTCATCATTTCTGCCTTATGAAACTCTAGTCAACTTTCTTTTGCATGATATCATCTTCCATAAAAAACACAAAATTTTATCCCATGAGATGAACCACTGCATGTGGTCTGCTACTACCCACAACATAAAATGAGTAAATGTCTGTTGAATTTATAGATAAATTCATTCTGTGGACTTTTGTTATAGTACCAGTAGAATACGTAAATCACTCTATTATGATTTCTCAAGTGTCTTCCACTTATCTCCAATGGACTTTAGTTTCTAAGATATCTGGACTTTTGCTACCAATGACTGACTCAAAGAAAATGAATCTGAACTAAAAATTATGTGAATATATGAGGTGACTAAAAATTTCCAAGTAACATTAACTCTTCGTCTCTTCCACTGACATTTTTTAGTAAATAGCACACTTGACAGAGACACTTAAAGAGAAAACCTGGTCATGGGAAAATGGCTTGGCAGTTAAAGTCACTTGTTTGCAAAGCCTGCTGGCACAGACTCAATTCCCAAATCACTCACATAAGACTGAAATAAAAAGTGGCACAAGTATCTCTTGTTTGCTCAGCAACAAATGGCCCTGGTGGTGCACACCACACCACACCACACCACACACACAAAAAAAAAAAAAAAGAAAAAAATTATTCTATTGTATACCCTAATATAGCATTTTTAACTAGATCATGCAAACGTAAGTATTTTGAACATCAATCACAACAATGTAAGTAGTCAAATTGTCAAAAATGAAAATCTATTTCCCATTCTCTACCATTTGTCTATCTTCCTAATTTTATATGATTATCTTCAATTTTTTTATCTATTCTTTGTAGCCACTGAAAAAAGTCCAAATACATGCATCACTTTTGTGTATCTGGCTCTATCTACATGGGTATCAGGGAATGCAACCAAGGACATTAGTAATTGTGGGCAATCGCCTTAACTGGTGAGCCATCTCTCAGGCCCAGTTTATTCTTAATTGGTAACATAATTCCTCTTTTCGTTGGTTAAAATATATGTATGCCTCATCTTGACACCAATGTCAGGGTATATGAGAGTATAATAACTGAAGAGAATAAGAGGGCTATTATAAAAATGTTATAAAATTAAATTCTTTACACCAAAGAACACTCCTTAATACGAGATATACTTTTGTATCAAGTTCTTTGAATAGTGATAGCATGTATCAAATCATTTTGAATCTTTAAACATGGCTGTTAGAGGCTTATTATTTTTGGTAATGCATATTTTTTTCATTAGCAGGTGTAGCCTGATTTATAATGATAACTCAAATTATTTTATTGGCTACCCAACTTTCATTTAAATTTACTGTTTTAAAATCTAATATTAAATGGATATGTCTTATTTTATCTTTATTATTTGTATCTTTTTCCTGTAGTATATTTTATTCTCTTGTCCTTATGGTTGCCCAATGCAAGAATAACTTCCAGTGCTTATTTTAATCAACTGAGACCAACCCATTCCTCTTTTTGAGTGAATTATACTAAAAAGGCTATATTGCTTTTTAGTTAATTCTTTAATTACTTAAAAAAATTGAAGTTATTATTTCTAAAGTTGACTTAAAAGACTAGCTCAATTGGTTCAGCAATTTTTAATTATTAGATAAATGAGAAATGAAAATATATTTCTTGATGCTGCAACATTACATAAATTATAATGTGTTATGTATTTCTCTCCTTTTATTTTCCTTAATATTTTATTAGTATTGATTTAGTATTTAATAAACATTTATTTCAAATTTGACTTTGGTGCATCTGCAACTGCTTAGAATGTGGATGTTCAGCAGTGAATTAAGTTTTACTTAGCAATACTGAAAATCACTTTTTTTATTTAGGGAGTGACAACTAAAACTTATTTTAATTTAAATTATAAAGTATTAAATGATACATTTATATGCCTTTTTCCAGGATTAGTTTTGGGAAGATTAGCAATCTTTGATAAGGTATTTTGATGCAAGTATTATAGGAGTGCTCTTAAAAGTTGCACTTGGACATGTCACACATCAGTTCTGTACATATTTATTTCACTAAAGAAAGTCAATGGCAAAAGCTTGAAAAGAGAAGACAGGGAGGCAAGAACCCTCCTGTATGAAACTGTAAAGAATGTTTGATAAAAAGTTTGCGGATTTGTGCTAAAGGAAAAGAAATCAGTGTACAGTGAGTCATTGAACTAGTCAAACTTTGTAATCAAATAAATTGCATTCAACTATATGTCATTTCTAACCAGTATATAATACATTTTAAATAGACTAGATACCATTTTAGATGCCATTGCAATTTCTCCCTTTACATGCTAAAATCTATATTAAATATCACTGTATTTGTGTATTTTATCAAATTTGTGCTTATATTTTGTATTGTGTATATTTATGTAGAAGTGGTGATTGTTGGTAACTTATATATGTCTACTGTTTCTTTCATGAAAAATTTATGCAATGTTCATTGTCAATCTATGTACATAAATATATTCAAATTTCCAAATAGTGACTCTTTCTGTTGAGAGCCCACTAATATCAAATGTAACATGTGTTAATCTTTGTTAATTTCAAATGCTGCCACAATGATTTAGTTCCTCTGGCTCTTTGGAGTATGTTCACACTGAAAGAACAGGGACATTAAATCTTTAAGTATCAAGTACTAATTATTTCATGCTAGTTTTAATTCCATCTAAGATTATTTGTCATCCACTGTACTAGTTTCCATGACTCTCAAACATTGTGACTGAGCTTGCTTATTGATGACCAAAAGTACAATTCTCATCATGAAAAAAATGTAGATAATGACTTTTTCTCTGGCTATGTTACATTTACTGTTTGGAATTTCATATTATACATGTAGAAATAGCTTTAAATCATCTTATAAAATGGAAGTATTTTCTCTATTAAGGGAAAAGGGTGTGAATTCTTACTGCCTATTGTAAAAGGCTTGAAAAGCTGTGTAATTTCTCCTGGTCCACTTTCAGTAGGAATTGGAAAATAATCTCTTAATTGTCTGCCTCTTGCTAATGTTGATTGATGATTTGTACTCAAGATGTATGTCTGACCAAGGCGACATTTGATATTCCAGGGAAACACCATTTGTGAAACAATCAGATCTACTACATTAAAAGCAGAACACAATCCTAATTTTTTTTATTTCTTATAAATATTAACTTGAACATTTTAGGTCATAATCATTCTGTCCTTAAAGCTATTTTTACTCTTTATAGGACTGTGACCTTCCACAGTATCCTTTGTCGGGAGTTGTTGTCAAATGTCCCAATGACTAAGAGATTAATGTCTCTACTTATTCAGCCAGTGATTTTATGAAAGAACACAAAAATCCCACCATATAATTGGGAGGTAGGAAAGAAAACTGATCAGAATGGACTGCTGTCATTACCATGCAAGAGTAATGACTTTCAGAAGGTGCAAGCATAGCTACACATAAAGAACTTTTTCACACACAACAAAAAATATGAAAAGTATCTGGTAGAATTTTCCTTTTGGTGTTAAAACATGCACACTGTGGCAATTTGAATGTGTGTACCCCAATAGAATTAAGAGTTTTATTAAAGCTTGTAACTTGGATTTCCAGCCGCATTGGCAGGAAGAGATGTCACTGTGGGAGGATCATAATGTCCAGCCCTCGAGTATGTTACTGGGGGGAGAAGAGGGCAGTCTGAGCACTCTGAGCTCTGCCTGGAGTTCCCTGCTATTTGCTGGTGATGGTGTCTCTTTCTACTTGGATCTGAAAGAGGGAGGTAGTTTTTTTCTACTATTATGGAATTTCCCCTGTATTGAACTTCAAATAAATCCCTTCTTCCTCTAATAAATTGTGGGTTTTTTTTGAGAGGTTTGTCTCAGAAATGTAAAGCTGACTTTGACAAAAATTGGTACCAAGGAATGGAGTAGCTGTGATGTTGTGAATCTCACCATGAAAATTTTGTGTGCTGGGCAATAAATTCTTGGTGTATGCAACTAAAGGTGTCTCCCTGAGTGGTAAGCCAAGTTTTATGAGATATTGTGGTGAGAGTTTGAAAATGCTAAATTAAGAGATAATTGTATTTGGAGGTGTTGCTTTTGAACTTACAAAGGGGAAGAAAAGACTGCAGAGAACTCTGCTGAAACTGGACTACTGGTATAAGAACTGGATGACTTCTTCTATCCATCGAGGAGAATTCAATCAAGGTTAAATTTGACAGTAATGTGCTTGCAGAAAATGGAAAACTGAGAAGGTTAAAATTTAAAGTGGGAAAAAAATCATTCAAGTTTAAAGTTACTGGCAAAGAAATTGGTTTTAGATTACTGAAGCTGCTGTATTAAATACATTAGCATCTTCAAGAAGGCCCAACTGCTTTACATTGAAACAATGGAGAGAATGCTTAAGGTTAGAAATGCAAAGTCTTTTGAAAGAGGATGACTGAAAGGAAGGAAACTGATCTTCAAAGTCTCAATTTATTTTACCCCTGAATTAACAACATGGCTGTGTTCTGCACACCTGGTATTAGTTTTAGAAGCATGAAAAATGTGTGGAGCGTGTCATGAAGTGCACAAGGTTCCAGGAGCCACTGCTGAGATGTGGCAAATGATGCAACCCATGATAACCCTGATAGGCCAGTAAAGCCATTGAGAAATAGACCATGTTTGCATTGGATATACAAGGTCTATTCAAGGACAACTGAGAAGTACTACTGGTAGTTTTCCCTACCTACTCAGCACAACTGGAGTGGCAGAGTTAGAAAATCTGGAGAGAGTCACCGCTTATGATATTGGAATTGAACAGCAGATGTTTGATGTTTGCCTAATGTTGTTGAGGGTGCATTGGTCCAATCTCTCCTTTGTTATGTTATACCTTATAGCAGTTGGAAAAGTTTAACTGGGGGAGGATCGGGAATTCCAGCCTAGGGTATATAGTTAGTTACCTGGGCTCTGCTTGTGTTCTCTTCTTTTGGGTGCTTTTGCATGGTGTTGGTGATGATGTCTCTCTTTATTGGATTGCAAAAAGGGAGTCAGTTCCTTCTGCCATCATGGAACTTCTCCTGGATCTGTAATCTTCAAATAAATCTCTTCTTTCTCCCATAAACTGTGACTGTTTGGAAGTTCATCTTAGCAATGTAATGCTGACTGTGGCACCCGAAAGTTTGTTCCACCACTATGGCAGTTAAGCCAGAGGTGGCAATGGAGTGAGTATCAATAAGTAAGAGTTGACAAACCCAAAGAAAAGCTCACCCTGAACCATTAGTGGAGCAAAATTATGAGACATCTTGTATCAGATTGGGTAAATCTGAAATACTCTAGCAGATTTGCATTCCATTATTCCCCCCCCCCCCAAAAAAAAAGAAAGTATAACTATTTCACTTAACAGAAGTGAAATGCTCTTTAGGGAAATCCTACCCCAGTAGATTTAGGCAGAAGTCAATGATAGCTCCATTAATGTGATTTGGAAAATCTAGGGAAATTTATTTAGCCCAAAACACAGCAGAATAAGGTAAGAAAGAACCGCGAAGGAGAGATTCTGAGGCACTTGGCCACTTCGCTTCCTACCTCAGTGATGTGCCCACATAGAAGGTAATGCCGTCTCAGGAGAGTCATTTGCAGAGAAGCAGTAGTCAGAGGACTTGAGGAATTGACCCTCATACACCTGCCCCTTGAGGTGCAGGGTCAATGCTGGGGGCTCACTGTGCTCGGTTTGCAACTGTGAGAAAACTCAACAGATATGAATAAAACATCAAAGTAAAGATGATTAAAGAAATTGCCTCATAGCATATAATTCAGAAATAGGAGCAAATAGTGTCTCCAGTAAGTAGTTGGGTTGGAAAATATTTTTTTTCTTAGAAGCAGAAATCAAAGAATGTAATATAAGGAATATTCCTTTCAAACGCTTAGATTGTGGCTTTTCATATATATCATAGGTATGTGAAATATAATTCACAAGTGGGTTGTCATTAGAATATAGTTTTAATTAACAACAAATGACTCCTCTTCATTATGAGGGAATTTTTAATATTTATTATATTAATGAAAGTAAAATAAGTATAATGCTGGATGTGGATCTACCTTTTACAAAGGAATAACAATATATTTTTCTTATAAAATTATACTAAAGTTAAATAAAATCTTTCATTTGAGAAAAATTGAAATATATATAAATTATATCAAATATTTGATGTAGGATAAGTATATCTACTGCAATTTAATAATAAATTCTTTAATACTCAATACATGTATGGATGATGGGGAGAAAGAAGTCAAGACAAAGTCATCTTTTCTTTTCTTTTATTTATTCATTTTCTAGCAGAGAGATACAGAGAGAGAAAGAGAGAGAGAGAGAGAGAGAGAGAGAAAGAGAGAGAGAGAGAGAGAGAGAGAGAGAGAGAGAGAGAGAGAGAGAGAGAGAGAGAGCACCAGGGCCACAACTTTGTGGGTCTGGCTTATGTGGGTACTGGTTAATTGAATCCGGGGCCTTAGGCACTGGAGGCAAGTGCCTTAACCGCTGAGCCATCTCTCCAGCCCCAAAGTCATCTTTAATGTTCAACAAATAGATATTCTTATGTTGTATTATATCACAAGCTATAGCCTGCATGGTGGCACAATCCTTTAACCCCAGCACATGAAAGGCCTCTGATCACTGTAGGAGGATTAATGTAAATTTGAGGCCAACCTGAGACTGAGACCCTACTTTGAAAAATAAATAAAAAATAAAATAAAATAAAAATCTACAAGATGTGATCAAGCAAGAACTTCTTTTTTTGAAAAATATTTCTTTACCGCCCATAGTTATATACACCATGTGAACAAATAATGTGTTGATGTCCCCAATAGGGCTTTTTTTTTTTTAGGGTATGATCTGATTAGGGCTCTTTTGTTTCAAAGATCTATATTTCCTCTTTTTATTCATAAATTCTACTATCTTTTAGGAAGGGAGTCAGTTTTTATCTTTTTTTTTTTTTTTTTGGGAGTCAGTTTTTATTTTAAGGGAAGACATATGAGCATTCTCAGTGTCTCTCCCCACCTCCCAGGAGCAGGTTATCAGGCTAGGAGTGAGGGGAGTGTTCTTGCTTAGATCACCATTTCTCCTGTGATGTCATCTGGGCCCTGAAAGATGTTCTATAGGTAGCTTGTCGCATGCAGCTATATTTTCTTACCATATTGATGGATGATGGATATCTGTTCTCCCTGATTTTAACCACCATCTGTTTAAAAACAAAACAAAACAAACAATAAAAGAAAACAGATTTTCCAACCAAGATTGACCATCATGGACTAAAGGGCTGAAGCATAGTCAAATGAGACTTTTTAAGAATGTACCCACTTTTCTTGGCCAAGGATTAGTGGGAGCTTCTCTCGAGAGTCTATGACTGTTACATCCATAGGATTCTAATAGTTTTCTCACTACCAAGTATGAGTTCTTTTTCATTGAGTGGAAGTCTTCTCCAGTCAGAGGGTAACTGATAAGCCACATGGGCTGTGTGTCACTAAAACATGCTTGTGTACATCTTGACAGGCTGGTTGATTTTGTAGTTGGTAGGATCCCCTACTTGTTCATGTTATTGGTGGCCATTATTCCTCAGTATCTCACATAGGACTTTCCAGCAGTATGAAGGCAAGCAAGCTGGGTCCTGGCTTCCTTCCAAATTCCACCAAGATCTCTAGATGTCCTGTGTCCATGGCCTATAGTGTCTTCAGCAATAGGGTAAAACCATTTATCATTGGTGGGTCACCAAGTGCTTTGGCAATAGCATGCATTGTTTTCAGAACTCATAGGCCTCCTTGACCAACAGCTCACTGAGGAGTATAACCCAGTCTGGAACTGGGAAGTACAGGTCAGCACCCATGGCTTTCTAGACCCTCTCCAGGGCCTTTCTGCCCAAGTTATCCCTTTCCCCTTATTAAAAGTTATAACTTTTACTTTGCTGTACAGGAGGTTGGTATCTATGGTACTGATTCATTTTTGTTAGTTTTATGTAGATCTACCCCAACTTCCCCCCCCCATGCCCCTTCCCTCAAGTTGCCTGACTAGTTAACCCCTTGCTTCCTCCACTCTAATTCCCACTTTCTCCTAGTCTCATTCTACTTTCCCATCAGGACTCCTGATGACTACTTACAAGTAGCCCAAGCTCTTCCAAGCATATGAGGTAGAACATGCAGAGTTTTTAAGTGTTTTTAGAAATGAGCCCATAGGTCCTCTGGATTTATTCATCCCTAGATTAATGGGTATTTGGTTAATTTGTTTCTAGTGAGTTCTTTATGGCTAGTCATCATGTATAAGTATTTCCATAGCCATGTGAATTAAATGTACATAGTATTTTTTCAGAATCATTTTCCTGTATGTGTGTGATCCCTTTCTATGAAAGATGTTTTTTGACTGGTTAAAGTGGGAAGCCAATATTTCTAATATTTTTTTTAATTTTTCTATTTATTTTGCTATTTTCCCAAGCATATTTTCATCTCTATTTAAAACACACACTTTTTTCTGAGAATTTAATGCTAAGGATAAACTGGTTCTTGTCTGGATTTCTTTTCCTTCTCCTTTTTTAAATTTTTTACTGCATCTGAAATTACCTAGCTTAACAAGTAGATTCAGCAGCCATTGTTGACACACAGTCAGACTTGATTCTTTCCAACTCAGGGCCCCTGCGTTAACTTCCTTATACATTATTGTAGACAGTGGTGTTAGAAAAGGTTTTCCCCAATGCAGCATGGATCACCAAATTTCTTTGGACCCTATTAAATTTTGGTTGGCTTCCCTGACATTCTATTACACTTCTCTAGCAGTGTTCATGCATTACCTGTCTTCCACAGTGCCATCTCTGAATGAAGACAGGACTGTACATTTGAATGTCTCAGATAACAATCAGAGAATCCTGGCACCTGTTACCCCCTATACATGAAATATTATTTGTCACAATGGTCTTATTATTGTACATCCAGCATACTTATGGAAACTATTCAGTTCACTTATCCTTATTCCATCCTATCTGCAGAATGTCTTAAACTCTTGGCGCTACTTAGCAAGTATACATTTATGTTTTTCATCAAAATTGCTCCTATAAAACATGAGATGAAAACATTCATATTATTGTTGTTTCTTTGTATATCATCCCATTCTTCTTTATTATATTTCCCCAATTATATTACACTTATGTTCCAATCATGGTCCTTTGCTGCTGGAGGCTGAGTATTCTGTTGTTTTGTTGCTCCCATAATAACATTTCTACATACCACTACACTATGTTTGTTTTATTTTTTGTCTTACATACTTCCTCAATAAACTTGCCATCTCCCAGAGAATAAATGCCATGTTTTATTTATCCTGTCATCACAAGTTCTTGGTAAATTATCAGGAACACTGACAGCATGTGGTTCTGTTTGCTGGAGGGTTGAATGAAACACGTATTAGAGAGTAAGTACTCTCCACAGCGTCCCATCAGTCACTCAGGACTTCTGCATCTAGCACAGTCTCTGTAACACAATACTCTTTATAGGCATCGTCAAAATTCACAGCTTGTGCTGTTTCCCATTACCCATAGTTCAGAAGCAAGATTTACGTATCTCAAAACCTCAAGGATGGTTTAAAGTTCATGTAACAACTTGCATCAGAAAATATACGTATTGATGTAGGACAAATAGCTTGTGGAATAGTAATACCAAGCCAGAATTTGTTACCAACATCAGAGATGTTTTCACTTTTTTGTGTTGTAATGAAGGAAGATAATGTGCTTCCTGTTCCTGAATAGTATAAATTTTTGCTTTCTTCCCTAAAAATCATTATTATACCTTATAAACTAGTTATATGAGTTGTGTCATCATGGATAACAATTGCTAGTTCTGAGAAAGAGTTATGAGTTTCTAGGCTGACTGTGCTAGAGAACCCTGCTGGAAGGTAAAAGTGACCTGAAGTTTGGTTTTCATGTGGCCATTTTATATAAACTCCAGACTCCATACTTGAAACTGTTGTAGTTAACTTCTCTCATTGATGCACAGAAAGAACCTGCACAAAAGCAGTTTCTGGAGGAATGGTTTTATTTTGGCTTACAGACTCTTTGGGAAGCTCCATGATGAAGGGAAAATAACTGGGTGGACATCACCTCTGTCACAGCACTGCAAACAGTGGCAGGAAGGTGTGCCAAAAACTGGCAACGGGAAGCTGGCTGTATCTCCCATGAGACTGCCCCCAACAACACACCTCCAATAAGGTTCCAATTCCAAAACTGCCATCAGCTGGGGATCAAGCCTTCAGAACATATTAAGTTTATGGGGGACACCTAAATCAAACCACTATACCATCCAAACACACAACCAAAGCAATGTAGTGTAGCTTGGTGGTAGAATGCCTGCATAGCATGTGTGAAACCCTGGGATCCCAACTCCACAAAAATCTCAGAACAAAACAAAGCAAAATGCAAAGGCAAAGCAAAATTTAATGTATAGGAAGTCTGAAGGTGATTTCAAAATTCGTATTTTTCATAAATGCCTACTGAATTTAGTCCCTTGAAGGCTCTTGTGTTAGAGGTTTGCTCCAAGTTCACAACATTATATGTAGTAGTATGAACAAAGAAGACTTTAAACATTCTTCAAGGAACTCCAGACACAGAGATGTACAATTAAAGGTGGTATTTCCACCCAAGCTTCTTGTCTCTTTCAATTCATGCTTTCAGAGTGCACAGGTCTCCTCCAGGGCATATTGTTGTGATGTCCTGAATTACAACAGTCATGAAACATTAAGAACAAGCTTCCTAAGACTGAAACCATATGTCAAAGTAAATTCTCTCCTCTTAACTTACCTCACGTAGTTTGTCATAGCAATGAGAAATTGATAAACATTCATTCCCAGGTGCTTTTAATATATTTGACTCATAAATGCCGTTTTAAATTATTTTAATATAATGTATGTGACATGATATTGGAGGAACTGATATAATTTTATTTCTGGTATTTTATTGCTTTACCTTTAAACACACATTTAACATTACTAAGAATTAATTATTCTTTGAACTCAATCTTTATTTGTGGCTGTATAGTCTAATTAAATTGGTCACAAAACAACAGTTACTAAGAAATTATACCAGTTCAACTTACCTCTTTCTCACTAAGAGAAGTCTTAGTCTATAAGGAAGGCAATTCTCACATTTCACTTATTCAAAAGACTTAGATTTTATCTATTTATTAAGTTTGAGGAAGGAGCATAGTTATAACTAAGTACCTCTTGGCACACAAAGGCCAGCTACAGAGATGGGACAAAGCCAGAGGAAACAGACACACACCTCTGTCAGGTCTGTGGACTACAGTCACTGTGTGATTCAGGAAACCTGTATATAAAAGAACTGACTCTTATTCTATTTATTTTGTGTGGTCTCTGTGGAACAATTTTATCCTGTTTCCTCCTTGTAATAAAATTGACAAAAGAAACAAAATAAACCTAGACATCCATTCAGAAAATTGAATATATTAATTAATTCATTCATTTTTCAGAGCTCAAATTATGGTGAATTACAGAAACAAATATCTATTAATTATCATCTAAAAATGATACTTTTCTATTGCCTTTCCAATAATGAGTTCCAATGAGATAATGAAGCAACAATTATCTGAAGGCATGCTTACCATGCATGAATCACAATTTCAGATTATATATCATAAATATTTATAGATAAGGCAACGCTGAAGACGTAGTGGTATTGATTCCTCTATTGACAGCTTTGTCCTTTTACAATAAACAAAAGATGCCGTTTATTTACTGTCATGATGGTTACAGAAATTTATTAAATTTCATCTATATTTTGATACCTAGTCTGTCAATATTGCAGAATAATATGTGTGTAAAAAGAACGTGTTTTCAGGCTGTGTTCACCTATTTACTAACTACTGACTGCATGAAAACTAACCTCAGTTCAGGATAAAGAGATGAGTTAGGTTTTGAATCTTTCACTGGGAGAGTGCAGCTTAATGAATAAATACAATAAAGTGGTGAACAAGAAGTCAGTGAGGTTTCATTTGCTTTTAATTAAAATTTTAATTGGAATTTATTGAGGTACATATATATTCACATTCATTTTCAAAAAACCCACGCAGAGATATCTGTCACTTTTTGGCACAATTTTCCTCCTAAATGAATAATTCACAATCCTATAGCATAATACTATAAGCATCACATTCACGGTACCATAAACCATCCAGTCATGGGGAGGGGGCACTACCTCTGGATATTCCTCTACCATGGCTCTTAAAATCTTCTGCCCTCTCTTTGGCAATGTTCACTGAGCCATGGTGGGTGAGTATGAATTCTACTTTAGTGTTGAGCTCTTTAGTGGCTTCTGGATTTCTGCTTGGGAACGTTTTGAGTACCCTTGGTGTCTGTCTTAATCACCCTGACTCAGTTTGTCTGGCTCACTATGGAGGTAGCACTCTTGCTCATCTCTCTGCTTCCTCTGTGGTTTCATCTGGGCCCTAGCTGATGTGTAGGAGTGGTTCAACTCCTGCTAGAGAGTCACTTATCATCTCCGGTCTTTTTGGTAGAATTAGGTTGTTCATGGTTCTCACCGCCTTCTGAAAAATAAAAACAGACTCTCTAACAGAGAGTGAGATCAGCAAAGGTTAAATGGGATAAGCATTATCAATTTGGTAAGTTTACAATGAGTGTAGTCTCTCTTTAGGCCCATAGTTAGTGGATGTTTCCTCTGGAGGTCTAGATTCTCTGTCTCCACAGAAATTTGGCCTGGATCCCAGTTCCAGGTTTGCTTTCCTAGCACCTGAGATGATCTGTTAGCCAATCAGAAATCCCTTGATTATTCGCCCAGGATGAGTGCACAGGTATTTACATCTTGTCATGCTGGTTGCTATCCTATAGCAGTGTCCCCTGCTTTCTCTCAACATTGTTGGCCTCTTTCCCTTGGAAGCTCATGCAGCACTATCCAACACCACATGGATTAACCATCTGGGAACTGGTTTTCTTCCAGTTGTGTGTCAACACCCTGTGGTGTCTTCAGCAAAAAATATCTTGTCTTTTACCTTGGGTGTGCCTTTTGCCCTGAATTTTTCAGAAGTGGGCAGCAGTTCCATGATCATGATTGTGGATGTAGTGTTGAGTGAGTCTCTTCTCTCTTGTCTCTCTGACCTTAATTACTTTGGATATATAGAAGGCTGTATATCAGCTGCAGAGATTCTTTTCATTCTTCCTTCCATTTCTAGTCCATTTTATTTAGTTTATAGGCTATGCCTTGCCCTGTAAATTTTAGAATAAGCTTGTCTATATTTACACAAATTTTACACAGACATTGATGGAATTATATTAAAGGCATAGCTCAGTTGTGGAATGATTGACATATTTGCTATGGTGAGAATTTCTGAATGACTAAGATGGATCTCTTCATTTATTTTTGGCCTTCTTTTGCTTCTTTCAGTAGTATTTAATAACTTCCATAAGTCTGAATTATAAAATTTTTAAATGTAATTACCTAGATATTTCATTAAATATGGTGCAATAATAAATAGTACCTTTAAAACTACTTAGTTCATAATAGTATACAAAATGAAAATGAGTATTGTCAATTGATTTTCTTCCCTATAATCTTACTTAATACAGTTATTAGTTCTTGAATACATTTGTTGAGGAACTGAAATTCTATATAGAGAGTTATCAGCAAAGGCTAGCTGTTTAATTGCTTTCTTTCTGATTATTAGAACACTAATTCCGTGTTTATACTTTTTCAGTGTCTATTTTAGTAAATATAACGTCTTTGCCTTATTACTGATCTTAGGTAGAAGGAATTCCATTGCCATATTAAGCATTAGCTATAGTGTTTGATTTTTGTTATCTTATGGATTACATCAAGTTGAAATAATTCCATTTTATTTTCCTCTAGTCAAGGATTTTTATTATGTATAGGGTTTGAAATATATCAAATGCTTTTCTACGGAAACTGATGAAAACATGATTTTCTTCTTTTGGTTTATTTTTTGAAGGATTACAAAGCTTTTTAAATTTTGGGATAATATTGAATTTCCTTGTAGATTTTTTTGCTTTTTATTCATTTCTGGGTTCAATTTGTTAACATTTGCGAGGGTTAACTTCATGAAAACTGAGTCTATATTTTTATTCATTTTTTCTGATTTAAATATTATGGTAATATAGTAGCTTGAATTAGGCATCCCTTATAAATTCAGGTGTTCTGAAGGCTAGGTCCCCAGCTGGTAGCCATTTAGGCATTGGAGCCTTGCTAGAGGAGGTGTGTTGTTTGGGGTGGGCATATGGGTGTTATAGCCAGCTTTCCCTGGTCTGTGTTTCTTGGCTCACATTACTACTGTTGTTATCCCCTGCAGTGGCAGACATGATGCCCAGCCTCTGCTCATACCATCCAATCCCCTGCCATCCCAAAGCTTCCCCTGGTGGCTGCTATCCAAAATAAACAACCTTCCTCCCACTAGCTGGTTCTGGTCAGGTGCTTTGTCCCAGTAAAGGTAACTAGAACAGGTAATATTGGTATCATGGGATAAATTGGTAACTTGCCCTTTGTCCTGTTTTTCTGGCATAAATTGTATCTCTAGTTGTCTTTTTGATACAAATTTTCTGTTAAATTCCATAACTCACAAGAGAACCCATGTTATATCTTATAAATTATTTTAAATGTTTTTGAAATTATGTTCTGGTCAATGACCATGTTTATCCTGGTGACTTGATAGAACTGTGTTCTCTTCTGAAGATCAGGATTTTCTTACATGGTCATGAGATCTTGTTAAATGTGATATTGATTTTTTTCTTTGCTTATTTCCTCTTTAGTAATCTTGGCTAGAAGAATGGGGTTCAAATACCTACCTATAGTTGTGAAATCATATTTTTCCCATTTATTTCTCTTAGCTTTTCTTTCACTTGTCTCGAAGCCCTGATGTTTGGTAGACAATTATGTAATTTATTCATGTCTAATTTGTGAAGTATTCCTTTTACCATTGCCTAATAACCCATCTTCTTTCTCAGGTTTTTTCTTCTTATAGTCTAACTTAGTTGATACTAATATAAATATTAGTGATTTATTTTTTTTACTGTGGTACTAAGGTTTTTACATACATGTAGATGAATTCTCTACCATATATTTATATAACCTGTTTTCCTAAACCTTTTGCTTTCCTGTGAATAATGGTTGTGTAGTATATATTTATCATACTTTAATTTTCAACTAGTCACTATTACTACATTTGAATTAAATTCATTGGAAGCAACATATATCTATATTTGTTCCTGTCAATCTCAGTTTTTTTTTTCTTGGTATTTTTAGATCACTAACAACCAATATAACTGTGAGACTATTATAACTTGAGTCTGACAGTTAATGATAATCTATGCTTTTTTGTTCCTTGTTTTTGTTTTTCATTGGATTTTGCCCTTCTATTGTAATTTATTTGCATTTTGTCTGAATGCCATCTACATTTGGTTTCTTTTGAGTGATAATTTTCATAGATTAAAATACCTGTGTAACTTTTAGCCATTTTTTGTAGTGTGGAAATTAAATTTGAGTATAGTACAAAGATATGTAGAATAAGGTTGCCCTGGAAAACACTCTAGAAGGTGCTAGTTTAGAGTTACAGGTCATCATAGTGAAGCCATTCTTTTCTCCATTAGACACAAATCTGGCAAGATAAGAGTTCACAATGACATGAAAAGAGAAAAAATGTCATTCTTGTACTTAATGATTGCCACTGTTATTTAATTTTAGCTAGCATTGGTGCGGCCCATTTGGTTAAAATTTTGGAAAATGAACTTACAATATGTAATTAATACAGAGCACAATCTCTCAGAGTACAAAACTGTCCCTGGGTTTGGTGGATCACACATGCAGTATGACCACTATGAATCCTTAAATACTGAGGTCAGGCTGGGTTATGTAGCAAGATCTAGGCTAACGTGGACTACATAGGTCTTATCCATAAGGAAAGGAAATGGTGCAAATATTAAGGGGGAAATACAATTTTAAAATATTGTCAAGATACAAAGGACTTTTCCACTTATAAAGTAATTATTTCTAAATAATAAAAAATAGTAGATATCATAAGAGTGATAGAAGTATGGAAGCTAAGCATAAATACACCTCAGATTACTTTAAATTCACAAACAATAGCTTCTGCCAATAATAAAAATGAATATCATGAAATACTACTTATCTTTGTTTAAGCTTAAAAATTGGGAACAACTGTGGATTAGTTTTTCATTGAAATTCTGTTTGTTAAACAGTTAAATTTATAGGCAAACATTTTAGGACTATCTTATGACTGTTATTTATTATAGCTACATGATCTGTCAAAGGCTTTTAGGGCATGAAATATGATATAAGCTTGACAATATGTAATTTATTTAGAAAACACTTTTGGAGAAAATAAGGAGACTGTTTATAGAGGTGATCTTATGTGACAACAATATATCTCAAAACATTTAGAATTCATGGCAATTTTCTTCCAATTTCAAATGCTCCATTGTTATTCCTGAAGCAGATTTTAAAAATCATCCAGCTTTGGTTTACTAGCATGGAGGAACTAGTACGAAACTGGACCACTTCTGATAATGCTATTTATTATGCAAACAATTTGTTATCAGAAACGTACGGTGCAAATGAAGATTAATAACATACAATTGAAATTTTGTTTCCCTAGTGTGAGATGAAAGCTGAAAGAGAAATTCATATTTCTAGATAAGCATGGACTATATAAAATAAGAAAGGATAAATTAATCAACAAGTAATTAACTGAAATTTACATCAATTAAATGACCAGGGCATTTTTTGTTAGAAAAATTTCTGTGATATAACTGCTGAGTTAATAAGATTTCCTTTACATATGAGGACAATATTTTATGTTTTAAAAACAGCTAGATTTATTGCTATTAAATTGTTCAAATTTGATGAATCCTTACTTCTCTGAGTGATTTTACTTTAAGTCCTTCCCCAGAAACCTGCAGCTGCTCTGAGGCTAGGAAGGTATCTGAGAAAATGCTTCTAAAGCTGAACTTTCAAAAAATGTTTATAATTAAATGTGATGGTAGAAAGAGATACATCATCACTACAAAAATCTATGATGGGCTTCAATGCATTTAGTGTGTTATTTTTTTTAAAAAATCTTTTATTTATTTATTTATTTATTTATTTATTTATTTATTTATTTATTTATGAGAAAGAGAGAAAAGAGGCAGATAGAGAGTGAATGTATGAACCAGGGTCTATAGCCACTGTAAATGAATTCCAGATGCATTCATCTCCTGTGCATCTGTCTTTGGGGGGTTACTGGGGAATTGAACCCAGGTCTGTAGGCTTTGCATGGAAGTGTGTTAACTGCTGAGCAATCTTTCCAGTTCCAATTTAGTGTTTCTATTTTTGAATTTATTTTCTATTATATACCCTAGTATTATTTTCCTTAGATATGCTTGAGAATGTATTCTCAAGGAATCAATTATTACGATTCTGTTGAGCAGCATATATATTGGTAAGTTATATCTACATATATTCATCTCATGAATATTGGAAGCAAAAGATATCTTAAACTTCTAAGAACATAGCAAGGACAGGCACTCTCTAAAAAGATAAAATCAAATTTTCAAAAGGTTAACTAAAGATAAAATATGAGAGCACTTCCAGTAACCAGAAGGGAAATGAGAACCTTCTGGGAGTGACAGTCACTGGCTTGCTGAGAGCAAGATTAGCATTTGTGTATAGTGCCAGATGAGTCCAGGATAACTACTAGAAGAAAACAGTTTGGGTGTGACTATACGGGTTATGAAAAGTGTTTGAAAAAAACTATTGGAAAACTGCTGTCTTACCTAGCTAGCTGTCCAGCTAACACAGCCTTATAATGAAGAACTGAACTTGGCTACCTGCTGGCTTCAAAGCTATATTGCAATATCCCAATATCACCTGTGCCTGAGTCCCAAAGTCCCTTTACAAATGAGGTCCTGTTCCACACCGAAAGCTATGGAAGCAGGCCAAAGAAATTGCACAAATCTCAATAGAATTCTAGTGAAAAGTAGGTAGGTGGAAGATGAATAATTTATTACAGAACTAGAAAAATACTCTTATCTACATGAAAATAATGAGTAATGATGAAAAGGATTAATAATTGCTACATTTTAGAAACTACAAGACTATATCATTCTATCCTGGTCACAAAACTCTTCACTATTTTATTTTAACATGAATATAAATATATTCATTAAATGGTACAACTTTGCTTTAGTTTTATGCAATTTAAAATTTTATTTAAAAAACTATTGTATTTATTTGCAAGCAAAGAGCAATAGAGAAAAGAGAGACAGAGAGAATGAGTGCCTCCAGGACCTTCAGCCATTGCCCATTAACTCTGCCTGCATGTGCCACCCTGTGTATCTCTCTTTATATGTATGGGTCCTGGGGAAATGAGCCTGAGTCTTCAGGCTTTGCAGGCCAGAAATCTGATCCTAAGTGTGAAGTTGAGCATAGGAAACAAGAATTCTTTGTTCTAAATCATAAACACTATGAATACTAGTCTCTGTCAAATTCTCTTATAATTTCTGGAAACATTTTTCTAACTTTATTTTCTTTGTTTTTCTTAGCAATTTTCATTCAAAGTAACTGAAAATATATTCATTCAAAGAACACAAAGGTGGATTTTTAATTGTTCCTGTGTCCCAGATATTTTTAAATTGAACTTTTCTTACTACATCATGGACTTTCTTCTCTGGCATTTAAACACTCGTGCCTAAGCCCTCATATTTTCACTGAATTGATTGTTTTTGTATGTCATTTCAACTTGAGGTAAAGTTATATAAATGTTTCCAGGTTCATAATGAAAAGTGGTCACAGACCTCTTTAGATATTATTCTGCTCCATTTTTCAAATTTTAAATGATGCCATTTGACTTCCTGAGAAAAGTTCAAACTCTTTAGTGTGAATTTCAATGATCTGTATGATATTAAACAAAGTTTTCAACCTCATTATTGTTACCATCTCACTACCTCGCTCAACTTACCATTATTCCTGCCATTAGTGCCGTTTTATTTTTCTGTCATGTAAGGACACAGAGCCTGAGAGTTTCCACTTTCATTGTATGGGTTGTGGAAAGGCTATTGAAGAAAATAGTTCTTAATATATAAATTACAGATAATCTTATGAAGGCAGTTTGTTCATGTTTAAGTATTTCTCAATGTTTAATATGATCTTTTGCATGTAATATTTGCTTTTATTTGTTTTCTTTTTCTTTTTCTTTTTTCTTTTTTTAGACTTCATTTTTTAATTTTTTTAAATATCCATATTAGATACACTTACTAAGGGAATAATGTGTTGATGTCTCCAGTTCCCCTATTTCCCTCTTCCCTGTCCCCTGTTAGTTGGATATCCTCCTCCGTGGGCAGTCTGGATCAGTCCATGGGGTAAAGTGTTGTGAATAGCCTAGGCGTCAACCCGGTTCCACCCCACTTTGCATGTTACTAAGGGGGCAATGCCTCTGGATATTCTCCCCCACCATGTCTCTTACATTCTTTCTGCCCCCTCTTCCACTCAGTTCCTTAAGAGGCTAGACTGTAACTTACTATGTAACCCAAGATGGTCTCAAAACATGAAAATACTTCTGCATCAATCTGTCTAGTACATGAATTTCACAGGATATAAACCACAACATGCAGAGTACATTTAATAATTTAAAGTACATATAGAATTTTTAATTACGTCTATTTTCTTGTGTTAACAGATATTATACTTCTTTTTTATTCCTAAAACAAATACATTAGAAATTGAAATTCTTATCTCAGAAATGTGTCTTATTTATTAAGATGCTAATTTGCATTATTAATGATTCTATAGAATTAAATGTTCTGTAACAGAAATAAATATGAATGACAATTATAATCATTCCTTAAAAGGATTTCATAAAATGTAACTACTGAAACTGTCAGAATTCGAAGGCATCCAAAGAAAGGGAAGTGTGAATGGGCTGATGATCAGCTCTGAGCCACAGATCCCATTATGTCACATCCCCAGCAGCAAGAAGCTGACGATGAAATCAACAACCACTCTCACATGTACACTCTTTTATCATTCAAGCACATTTCTCAAAGTACTCTGTAAAACTCCATGCAGCCTGAAAGAAAACAGCTAGTACACCGAGCAAGCTCTTGAAAGCTAAATAGGGGGAAGAGCAATCCTTATGGATTTGATTGAAGAGAGCAGAACATCTTTGGACATTCATATTTAGAAAAAAAAAGATGTTAATAGTCAAGACAAGCAGTTCCAGCATAGGACATGTGTTCGATGATCACACCAGGTGATCTGTGAATATCACCAGGAGTCACTCAGGTGAGCAAAGCAAGCTCACAGAATGATAAGAAACACTTCCAAGGCTTTTCTTTTCTTTCATTTCCTTGTAAAGGTCACAGATATGGGATAAAATGAATCACTCAGAAACTTTATAGCTCTAGATTTGTTCTATTCTATGTTAGAGTATAGAAGCAGAAGGAAAAAGAATTATGTTTCTACATTATGGTAAGAACAATGGGAAATAAGTTGTCTTCCTACATACCATTTAGTAATTATACATTTAATTGGTGATAACGTAATATTTTAATTTCACTGCTTGGTACATTTTCAGTATTCTAAGTTTTCCCTGTTTGGCCTAAAGGTGTTTCAGGATACAGAGCAATTCTGGTCCATAATTGATCATTTTTAACTTAATAACAATAGCAAATACATTCCAGTGGCGATCTGTCATTTATACAGTGCATTACCTAATATTCACAACACATCTGCAGCTCTATAGAGAAGTGAGGATATAAAAATCCAGTGTCTACTTATTTACTTAACTGCATTTTCTAAGTTTACCATGTATCTGATACAGACATTATAGGTGACGTGATTAATACAGGGACACAAGGTATACAAACCAATATTAGAGAAAAAATAACCATAGAAACCAAAACCAGAAAGTTGATGAAAGGAAAAAAATGGAGGTTGAAAGCACAAAGGAAGGAAGAGCCAACACTATGGAAAGGGCTTGAATTGCTTCCCAGAGGTGGTAAGAGCTGTGACAGACATCAAAATAGAAGAGGGAATTCATGGGGTGGGAAACGAAGGACAGTCAGAGGTACTGTGAGCACTACTATGGAAGAGTGATTTGAAGGCCTGATGTGGAAAGTTATACAGAAATAAGTTATACCATACAAAGCTCTAGAATGTGCTGTGTGCTTCTATGAAAGTCCTTTTATTTTTATTTTTTCACACACGTGTACATTTATTTATTTATTTATTTATTTATTTATTTATTTATTTATTTATTTATTTTTATTCAATTAATTTTGGCACTGTCGGGGCATTGCAACCATGATAGAGAAGCACTCAATGACTCATTCTACAATAGAATAATATGAAAAGCTTCAAAGGGACAAGATCATGTAAGGTTACTAGAAAAGCAAAATAAGGCTGCTAAATTCAAGTGGGCATCAATCATCAAGGTTTGAAAATAAAATTGCAGAAAGATGACAAAGAATAGGTTAAATGTGCATTTGTTGCTTGCCTATCCATTAATCTACAATATTTGGAGCACACCTACCCTGTGAAATACATAGGCAATCTGTCTGTGGTTCATCCTTGACTGATCTCACCAGAACCACTAGTGTGTGCGACCCCAACATTTTTGAGTACAATGACTGCTTTCCAGTTGGGCTTGGTCCCATTCCTGAGCAAAATAGCATTTCCATTCCTCAGTGACTGGTTTATCTGAGCCTAATCCTATGAAGCTTTTGTTACTTTATTAAGCAATAATTCCCTATCCCTATTTCCTGATGTCTGAAGTGAACATGTGAGCCTAGATGAATGTAACTCTTTAGCATACAAATCTTGACCTTACATAAGGTCAAGATTTTACAAACTGTTGAGAAAACAAATCAATAGCCCCAGCAAAATACATTTATTATTAGAGTTTGTGCAGATAAGAGACCCAGGATAGATGCTTTAAAACATCATTGTGGCAACTTTGATGTTCATGAATGAGTGGTTTAATGGGAAAGACAATGCTATAACACAAAGAAATTAAATTATATTTGGAAACAGAATAGTTGGGCTTGCTCTCTGCATACATGATAGGCAAGTAACGAGTTTGTGAATACATATAGATACAAACAGGATACAAATACCTTACTAGTTCAGATATTTCACTGGATTAAGATTCATAATGATTGCTCTGAATGCCCTGCTATGGGGACATTCCTAAAATAATGGAACTCTATTGGGTGATCAATATATATCCATGTAACATATATGACACATATATGCATGCAGCCTACACATGGATTAAAACCTAGGGAAGACTTGAAACTGTTTGTATATTAACTATATTCACTGGTTCTTACAATGATATCACAGTGATCTTGGGTTTTCACACAGCAATTCTTTTGATGCAAATTCACTTTTTAATTAGGATTTTCATACTGAAGCTTTTCTTAATTTTAGTTCTCAAAAATTTGCTTATAAATCCAGAATGGTCTATATTTGTTAACCTATACTGTTCTAACTCTCCAATGGAGATTGTATTTGTATTTTTCAGGATATAGCGAATGAGCTGTGGCCCATATAACCCTACCACCCGACAGCAGGCCAAAAGATGAGACCATGGCAAGAGATGAGCCACCACAGTCATATTGTGGAGGATCCATATGGAACCCTGCAGAG
>PVHP010002103.1:0-94755 GCA_004024765.1 Zapus hudsonius
AAAAAAAACAAGAAATGGCAAGAATAAATACCTTTCAATAATAACTCTTCACATCAGTGGCCTCAATGCTCCTACAAAAAGGCATAGACACAGACTGGATGAAAGGCAGGATCCTTCTGTTTGTTGTCTCCAAGAAATGCACCTCTCCATAAAAGACAGACACCACCCCAGGGAGCAAATGGGCCTAGGAAATAAGCAGGTATTGCTACCCTAGTATTAGACAGGATAGATTCCATACCAATAGTAGTTAAGAAAGATAAGGAAGGTCATTACATATTGATTAAAGGAACTATTATATATATATATATATATATATATATATATGCACCAAACACAGGTGCTCCCAATTTCACAAAACAAACACTACCAGAATTGAGGTCACAGATAACAACAAGCACAATTGTAGTGGGAGACTTCAACACCCCACGCTCACCAATTAACAGGTCATCCAGCAAAAAATAAACAAAAGAAGCAACTGGAGTAAATGATACTATAGAACAAATGGACATAACAGATATCCACAGAACATTTTATCCAAATACAGAATATGCATTCTTTTCAGCAACACATGGAACATTCTTTAAAATTGACCACATGATAGGACATAAAGCAAATCTTAACAAATTCAGGAAAATTGGAATCATTCCCTGGACTCCATCTTGTCACATGGGATCAAACTACAAATCAACAGCAAGAAAAACTACAGGACATACACAAACTCATGGAAATTAAACAGTATACTACTGAATGATGAATGGGTCATTGAAGAAATCAAGAAGAAAATAAAATCCATAGACTCAAATGAAAAGGAAAACACAACATATCAAAACCTTTGGGATACAATGAAAGCAGTCCTTAGAGAGAAATTTATAGCTTTAAGTGCCTATATTAAGAAACTAGAAAGGTTACAAATAAGCAACTTAATGCTTCACCTTAATGCCTTGAATAAAGAAGACCAAGGCAAACCAAAAATCAGTAGATGAGAAGAAATAATAAAGATTAGAATGGAAATTAATGAAATAGAAAAAAAATACAAAGAATCAATGAAACAAAGAATTGGTTATTTGAATGGATTAACAAGATTGACAAACCCTTAGCAAATCTGACCAAAAGAAAAAGAGAGGAGACACCACAAATAAATAAAATTATAGATGAAAAAGGCACCATTATAACAGATACCAATGAAAGTCAGAGAATCCTAAGGACACATTTTAAGAACATACACTCCATTAAGTTTGACAATCTGAAAGAAATGGAGGATTTCCTTGATGTACATGACACCTACTAAAATTAAATCAAGATGAGATAAGCCATTTAAACAGACCTATAATGAGAATGAAGATCCAAGCAGTAATAAGAAATCTCCCTACTAAAAAAAGTCCAGGCCCAGATGGATTTACTATTGAATTCTACCAAATATACACTGAAGAGCTAACACCAATGCTTCTCAAACTTTTCCACAAAATAGAGAAGGAAGGAATACTACCAAACTCCTTTTACAAAGCCAGTGTAATCTTGACACCAAAACCAGAGACAGAACAAAAAAGAAAATTACAGACCAATCTTGCTCATGAACATAGATGCAAAAATTCTCAACAAAATACTGGCAAACAGAATACAAGTTTTCATCAAAAAGATCATTCACCTAGAACAGGTAGGATTTATCCCAGAGATGCAGGGATGGTTCAACATACACACATCGAATAAACTACTGTCATGGTTTGATCCAGGTGTTCCCCCACAAACAAATGAATGTGTTCTGATAGATCGATCCTCAGCTGATGGCAGTTTGAGTTTTACAACCTCGATGAAGCTGTGTTGTTGGGGGTGGGCTTATGGGGTTATAAGCCAGCTTCCCCTTGCCAGTGTTTGGCACACCTTCCTGCCGCTGTTTGCAGTGCTGTGGCAGAGGTGATGTCCAGCCCTCTGCTCACGCCATTGTTTTCCCTGCCAGAATGGAGTCTCCCCTCGAGTCCGTAAGCCAAATAAACCCATCCTCTACAAGCCACTTTTGTTTGGGTTCTTTCTGCGCAGCAACTAGGAAGTAGACCTCAACAACTACATAAATGGACTGAAGGACAAAAATCATATGATCATCTCAATAGATGCAGAAAAGACATTTGACAAAATCCAACATCCCTTCATGGTAAAAGTCCTAAAGAAAGTGGGTAAAGAAGAAACATATCTCAACATAATAAAGGCCATTTATGACAAACCTATAGCCAGCATCATACTAAATTAGGAAAAACTTTACGCATTTCCACTAAAATCAGGAATAAAACAAGGGTGTCTATTGTCCCCACTTTTATTTAATATAGCACTGGAAGTCTTAGCTATAACAATTAGGCAAGAGACACAAATCAAAGGGGTACAAATCTGAAAGGAAGAGATCAAATTATCAATATTTGCAGATGATATGATTCTTTATATAAGGGACCCTAAAGACTCTATCAGCAAACTGTTAGATCTGATAAACTTAGCCATGTAGCAGATACAAAATCAACACACAGAAATCAGTAGCCTTCCTATATACTAACAACAAACAGGCCAAGGATGAAATCAAGAAAACACTCCCATTAACAATTGTCTCAAAAACAGTAAGGTACCTTGGAATCAACCTAACCAAGGAAGTGAAGCATCTCTACAATGAAAACTATAAAACACTCAAGAGAGAAATTGCAGAGACATTAGGAAATGGGAAGAAATCCCATGTTCTTGGATTGGAAGAAAAAATATCATGAAAATGTCAATCTTACCAAAAGCAATCTATACATTTAATGCAATCCCCATCAAATTTCCAATTGCTTTCTTCATTGAAATTGAAAAATGCATGGGCAGAGTGCATTTGAGCATGAATTCAAATTCCATGATGCAAAATGGACTCTAGGCTTAATGGTGAAAGAATTTTCAATACTACAAAAAAAAATTAACAAGATCCAGCTAATTTTAAATGACCAATATGAAATACAAGAAAAGTCTGGATGATGTTACAGTTTGAAAGAAAATAGGTTTAATTATCCTCATGTTTATTTTTAACTCCAAGAATTATGTGCTATGAAGAATTTTCAATGCTAACTTTTATTTAGCTTTAAGACTAGGAATGACTCACCTATTGTTAATCAGCATCTAAGTATGGATAGATAAATGATGATCCTGAAAAGCTGCCCTCGAGGGGCTGAGGAGATTGCTCAGTGAGTAAAGTGCTCGCTAAGTGTGAGGAGCTGAGTCTGGATCCCCAGAATGCACATAAATCCAGACACAGGAGAGCATGTCTGTAATTCTAGTGCTCCTCTGTCGAGATCACAGGTCAATCACAGGAGAATCTCTAGAAACCCGCCAGGCAGCCACCATGGTGTACACAGTATGCAGCAGCAGACACCAAAGAGACCCTCCAAACAAGGTGGAAGGGAAGGACTGACACCCAAGGTTGCCCTCTGACCTCTCTACACTTCTGCCATGGTATGCATCTACACACACACACATGGTGTGCACACACACACACATACACACTCATACACAACTGTCCTATAACTGTTCAAATAAACCCTAGGAAACTTTCTTCATGTTACTTAAGAAGCAACTCCATAGCAAAGGTGGGCACACATTAGCATTGTCCTGCCTGCATCACTGCAATCCAAATGGGGCTTTGCATGGGACTGGGGAGATGGTCAGCAGTTAAAGGCATTTGCTTCCAAAATAGGCTTTGCTGTATATTGCGGGCTAGTGGTGTGATTAGATGGCCAATAATTAGCCTGTACTCACAACTAACTACCTCTATGATTTCTAAGTGCCAGCCTGGCAGGGACAGAGACAAGCATTGCTCAAGGGAGGCAGGAGCAACACAAGTTACTTACTGTCACTGAGGGTCCAAGCAGTGAGATTTTCACTCCATTCCCCCTGGGACTTGGTGTTGACTCTGGCCCGGACAACATACTGCTTCCTGGGGAATAAGTTGTTAAGGAGCACCGAGGTCAGGTTGCCTGGAACTTTAATGTTCTGCTGATCACTTTTTATTTGCACAGACCTCCTCTCCACTTCAACATAAAATTCATCTTCTGAGCTTGGAAATATAGGTTGCCAGGTCAAATTTAGTGTGTACTGGCTTTTAGGCAGGAGACTGAGACCTCTTGGAGGAGGGAGTCCTAGGAGAAACCAGAAAGATAGTAATTTTCAGATGGGCTAAAGAAATGAAGCCCCAGAGGGCGCTTCAAAAAAATATCTTGGCTTCCGAATGACATAAAACTTTTCACAAGCTACCAAAGAACACAAGCTACCTGGCACATCCTTCAAATAATTACATGGGGCTGGGCAATGACTCAGTGATTATAGGTGCTTGCTTGCAAAGCCTGCCTGCCAGCCAGTGTTTAATTCTCCAACACCCATATAAAGCCAGATACATCTGGAATTTATTTGCAGTGGCAAAAGGTGCTCTATATTCCCTTTATCTCTTTCTCTTTCTTTTCTCTCCTCTACTCTCCTGGCAGTTAAATATATAATAATATAGAAATAAAATATTTTACATATACTTTGAGCAAATTTACTTGATATTATACTAAACTATTGGTTCTCCCTCTATAATCTAGGAAAGTCAAGAGTGGTGACATCCACCTTTTGCCAATCTCCAGAGTTTAAATGCCAACATAGGCTGCTCAGAGTGGTTCAGCAGGCTTAGAGACAAGGCGGCACAGAGAGGGGTGTGTGGGAAAACACATAAAATCCCTAAGCCTGTATGGGAAGAATCCCCAAATACAGTCATTCATTTTTTCCTTTCCCTTCTCTTTGGGAACATAGTACCTCTTCACTCAGCCCTATCCATCCCCCTTTATTTATTTATTTTTTTGCAATGGGTTGAGAAGGTGTTTTGGTCTCTCCTCTCCTGTTCTCCCTGGCTTTCACCATTTCAGTCACCACACATAAACAGTGGAACCTCAGGATGAATTAAAAAGCAAGCATCAGCAAAATCCTAATGGTGGGAAAAGGAGAGTCTTCAAGAATTCCATTCCCACCCTGAGAAGTACTTTGAAAAATTCCAAGGGACCTCTAAATACATCCTGACTGGAACATGTTCTGAGGGCTGAAGACAGTGCAGCGTAGGTCTGTGAAGTGTTTTATGTTCTGCTCCGTAAATACTTTCCATCTGACTCAAGCTGACCTTCTGCTCCGTCAGCCCTGACCTGAGAGGGAAGTATCTGCCATCTGCCTTTCAGCTGCGTAATGATGGCATACTTGGGGCCCCTTTACTCACAAAGCATGTCGACACCTTTATTCTCTAACTTACAGTATCTTGTGGTTTTAATTTTTTGTATTAACAACCTAATGGGTTCCTAGGAAACCATTTCTGACCTTTGTGCAATACGTCTATAAGCCGCAGGGTAGTAGTGACACTTGGACTGACTAGAGAAAGAGCAATGGAGGAATAATTATGAATATTAAGAAGGGGAGAGATGGGAGAGGAGCAGGGACCACAGAAGACAGGTGGGAAGAGCTGAAGGAGAGAACGATGTAGACACAAGGTCTCTAAACCCTATTCGCTGGAAGAGCTCAAGAGAGACGCCAGAGATGAAGAGTCCAGGATCCCAACCCGCAAAGTTCAAGAGCTGCGACTGTCCACCACACAGTGAAGCTCCAACCTGCCACATGAGTCCAAGTGACCACAGACTGAACCCTCTGAAACCATAAGCCAAAATATATTTTTCCTCCTCTTGCTTTCTCTCTTGTATTTTGGTCACAGTGGCAAGAAAGTTAACTAACACAGAGCTAAAAGCCTCTCGACTCAGAAACCATTATTGCCAGCGGTTTGTAACACAAGGGAGTGTGACTTAAACCCACAGGAACCTGCAGCTATAAGATGCTAACCAGGAGACAGTAACAGAATGATTATACAGAGTGAGTGAGTCAGACCAAGAAAAGAGAACCTTACAAAGGTCACCCCAGGGCTTCATGGGAAGGGACCTGGTAGCAGAAAGCTGGAACCCAGGTTCACGTCAAGGAGACCACACACATCAAGATACCTCCACTCACACGTGGAAGGCCAGTGGATACGGAATGACACTGATCAATCAAGAAATGCTCCTATGTGGTGGTTCATGCCTATAATCTCAGCAAGGGGAGGCTATGCCACCATAATTGCCACAGGTTGAGGGGCCAACCTGGGCTACAGAGTGACACCATGCCCCTACCAAATAAAAAGAATGTCTCTGTACATATCATCTAGACACGTGGACCAGGACTAGCAGTATGGCTTGGGAATTTACTAGAAATCCAAATTATTGAGCCTTAGTCCTGCCCCAAATCTACTGAATTAACAATTCAGGGGGTGAACCCCATCAATCTGCTTTAACACACGCTCCAGGTGGCTCTGATGGGTACTACTCTGTGAGGACTGTGGACTTAGCGCCCCGAAGTTCAGTATTAGTAAACAGCTGCCCATAGGAAGCAGGGCCAGGAGCTGAAGGGGTGGAGCAGAGAAGTACTGTTCTTTAGACAAAAGCCTTTCCTTCCATTTGATGTTCTAACTATGCACATGAATTACTTTGAAAAATAGAAATTATTTTTTAAAAAATAAATAAACTTGAATTTCTAAAGTGTTTGTGACAGAAGCCTGGACCCTTGAGATGGAAACAGGAAACTGGGGGTGAAACACAGAAGCCAAGGCTCAGCACAGTTGCTGCTAAGTAAATCCCAAGTCCTAAGGGATGTCCTTGCCTTCCTGAAGGCTCATCTGCTTCCTTCTCTGTCCCCTGCATGGCCACAGACTCCCTCCCCCAGGGAGACTGTCCAGGAGTCCGGCCCAAATAAAGGATCTGTTTGGCTTGAAGTCCCAGCCTTCCTGTCACTTTCCCACCCATGCAAAAGCAAACCCTTCCACCTCCCTCCCCACCCACCCACTCACCCACCACCACCCTTCCTGCTCTTCCTTCCTCTTTCCCTTCCCTCCCCCTCCCCGCCAGCTCAGGAATAAATGACTGACCGATAGAAGCTGTTGTGAACCGTCTCACGGGTCCAGGATGCCCTTCACCGCCCTCTCCACGACGGACCAGCTGCACGCAGAGCTCGTATTCTGTCCGAGGTTCCAAAGGGCTGAGTGTGACAATCTCATTTGTCACTGGGAAGAGAGAAAGTCCAGGAAACTTCAGTTTGCATTCTTTGAACTGAGAGAGCTGTTACTGCAAAATGAACTGAAATAGGTTTTGAAAAAGACAACGTCTTGGTAAATAAAGAGGCGATGCCACGTTATAACTTTCAATGCAAGGGAAGTATCTGAAGGGATCTTTCCAGGTTACAGAACACACACTAATACATGTGTCTCTGGGCCACAGGTACATTTCTGCTTTAGTGCTTCTGCCCTTTTATTTGCAAAATTAATCCTGTCATCTATACTACGTGGAAGGCCAGATTTAGGGGGAAATACTTTGATTTCCACTGTTTTCAAGTACGTACAGTGATTTCAGTCAAGCCATTAAGAGAAAACAGCTCACGCAGAGTTGAAGGATTTGTTACAGTCGTATCTCCACAAGGAAGGGCCTGAGAGTCCCTGGAAAACAGTCCCATGAGCAGATGATGCAGGCTTTTCTCTCACTGCTGGCTTTTGCCAGCCTCTGCCTCTCCACAGATATGCAGAGGTAAATCTCCGCCTTAGCTTATGATAAACAGGTAATTGGAAAGAGGAAAATCAAGCTGTGTTCAGCAGGCCTTTAACTACTACATCCATATGGAAAACAAGCAAGCAAACAAACAAAACACCAGCCTTTGCAGTTCAGCAAATCAACCTTACTTCCCCAAGATTCTAATTTTGGGCTGACTCTCCAACAGAACACGGAGAGTTCAGTAATAAATAATAACATTCCTTTGTTCAGCATGGTCAAGTCAGCAGCATTCATGAGCCCAAAACTCTTCTTTTTAAATATCCTTATCAAGTATCAACAAGCAGCAGGTCTCGGGCCCATTTTAGGAAATTTTAATAAGATAAATAAGATGCATAATAAGATGAATGCATTGGTGGAGTGGTGCCTGTTACTAAGCATGGCTGTGGTACATCTGACGTCAAGACTTCAAATAAAGCAGCGTGGTCAACAGACAAACTGTTGTGCTTTTAAAATACTATGGCTTGGGCTAGAGAGATATCTCAGTGGTTAAGTGGATTGCCTACAAAGCCTAATAATCCCAGTTCTCGTCCCTTGTACCCACATAAAGCTGGATGCCAAAGTGGCACATGCCTCTGGAGCTTGCTTGCAGTGGCTGGAGGCCCTGTCTCTCTCTCTTTCTCTCTCTCTCTCTCTCTCTCTCTCTCTCTCTCTCTCTCTCTCTCTTCTCTCTCTTCTCTCTCCCTCTGTTGGCAAATAACTAAATAAAATATTTTTTAAAAATATTATGGCTTGACATATACTAAATAGAACAGTAACTTATGTTTCAAGATAAATTGGACTTTTTATATAAATTTTAGATCTTTTATCTCATTTATTTTGCTGAATTACTGGTTTTCTTCCAAGAAGTTGGGGGGGGGCATTTAGTTCTCTTTGTCACAGTCCTTCTCCCCACAGAACCAACTCCAGTCATCTATCACAGCCTAAAATTTTTAGGGTTCAAATTCCTCTAAAACTCACTGTATGTTAGGGGTCTTCAGGACAGCGTAAAGCACAGGAAGAAAAAATAAACAACCCAACAGAGCAGAAAAACAAAACAGAGCAGAAATAATCACTCCCAGTATTTAGGTAGATGAAGTGTTTCTACTTTCCATCAGGCTCTGGGTTTTCCTGTGGCCACATTCATGGTGGGGAAACCTGGTTTTCCCCATGACCAGGCACAATAGGGTTCTACAGTCAGGATTGGGAATCTGGAGAAGCCTGGAAAGCAGTGCTGGCAGGACAGTGTGCAGGCTGGTTCTGTGTCCCCCAGTGTGTGATGACATCCAGAACGTCAGACCCAGAACTCCCTGAATCCCTCACAATGCTTCTCTAAATTGTGAAGTGCAGAATAGGTTGGTATATAGGAGAAGGGGATTTCTCTATTTTGGTGGAAATCTCTGCTCTGATGTCATCTCCCTGGGGGGGGAGGTGTCTCATTCAAACCTTACCTTGAATGTATCTCCATGCTTCATAATGATTAACGGGCTTGTAGAGAAGCTTTTTGGATTTGATTGGTCCATCCCCAATGTAAGGCTCAGAGCTGATGTTGATGACAGCAAAGTTATGTCCTGTTTCGATCACATTTGGGGCATGCAGAGGCTTTGGAAGAACTGAAGAGAATTTTAGCCATCAGATCAGTCCTTGGGCTTTGGGGTGTGGCTGTTCTTAAATTGGGGGGTTATGATGAGAGCTTTACATTCTGAAAAGTCCTCTTGGAGTTCTCTGCTCAGATTCAATCTAATCACTGATTCTCTGAGCATTCTGCTACGTTCTTCCTTCCCCACTACCATCCACAGTCAAACGCTTCTTAAAATACTTCTCATTACATGTACGATTAAAATCTAAAATGTGGACCCTAACACACCACTGTGCCAGCCTACTCTTCAACTCCCTTCCCCTCACACATCCTCCAACCTCACAGGACTGTCAGAGCATCAAGCGCCTCCTCATCTTTGGTTCCATGTTGATCATGTTCTCATTCAAGGCGCTGTGGACCTCTCGCTGTTCCTTCCCTCAGCTAACTCTTACTGCACATTCAACTCTCAGCTCTGAGTTGGGCTCCTCTGCTGAATGACTTCAGAGAATTTGTGCTTTTCCTTCATCATAATTCCTGCGTTTATTATTCTTTGTAAGTAATAAGTTTATTATTCTCTGTTAAAATTATTTGACATTGGTCTTCCCACTGCACTCTGTGTTCCTTTGCTCCTCTCATTCTTTCTCTCTCTTTCTCTCTCTCCCTCCCTCTCTCTCTCCCTAAACACAAATGTATAATTTTAAAATTATGGAGGTCAGAAGACACACCTGAGTCTGGACTAGCATCAAAATACCTCTGCCTCCAACCTCAAAGCCAACATCAGCTCTCTGACCCTCTTCTTGATGAAACTGTCTCTCACTGTGGTCGGAAGGTTCTCTGCTTTAAGGATTTGTGGTTAATGTAGGTCCACGAGGTAATCTAGAATATTCTCCCTGTGACACAATGAAGCTGACAGTATCCCAGAGGGCTGAAAGCTGAGTTTGGGGAAAATTAAGGCATTTGAGATATAACAATGGTTTGTAGCCTTTTGACATTACAAGGCCACCATATGGAAGTAGAGGAATAGCACGTCTGATGGGGAGAGTTTGGAAAGAAAATTTCTTCAAATGCTCTTCCAAGTTGATCATGAAAAGGTTATAAAATTTTGCACTAGGCTCTCAACTACCTCTAGGCAAAGACAGTGTAGTTCACCAGCAGAGAGCCTACTGGGTGCTAAGTAAACATCTGGCAGCTGAGATTCCAGTGAGCCCTGAAGCTCCATAAAAAATAGACTTTTATAAAATGTATAACTGGGTTGTCTTCCTCTCTGAGAATGTGTGTTAAAGGAGGTGGAACATTTGAGTTATCAGAGATCTTTCAATGTTCACTAACTGTGTTTTCTTCTCTGTCTCAGTGGCTTCAAGTCTTTGCTCCAGTATCTTCTCAGGAAGGCCTGAGAACCCTGCACAGGGAACCCTGCAGCCCTACCTGACACTCCTTGGGCTAGTTATGCTTGCTTTTCTCCATGGTACTCAGCATCTTACTTAGGTTCCTGCTCACTGCTTATCTCCTGTAGGAATGTAGCCTCCATGGCACAGGAGCTCCCAAGCCCAATACTATTCACGACCATGATCCTCAGTGTCGACTACAATAAGGACTAAGACATAACCAGGCCTTCAGGAAATCCCATTGACTGACTGAATGAAGATTTAGAAAGGAGTCCATAGTCTAGATGAAACCAGCAAAAAGCCTTAAGATAAACCATATATGGTGACACATGCCTGTAAACTTAACATTCAGGAGATAGATACAGGAGCATAGAAGCTCAAGGTCATCATCAACTACATATTGAGTTTGAAGTCAGCTTGGGACATATGAAAGAGATCCTGGCCCCAAAACAAAAATTGCATAAAACTAAAAGTCCCCTGACTAGAGACAGATCATACCAATGTTGTTATGTAAGAGTGGTACACATTTACTTAGAGAAGAGGGCAATGCTGTGACTAAATTCATTTACACCATTGTCATTTGTACAATCAAATAAGATTCCCTCTGTTTAAACTAGAATTGTGCCAATCTGCACCCTGAAAGCAAAGCCTAGTGTCTAATTTTAGCAATACCATTTATTAAAGAACCTGACTGATTTCCCTAACGCCTATTTTATGGCTATCAGTCAACGTGAGAGAGCAAAAAAACACAGCAATGACTAGGACTAGAGATGCTTCTATGCGTTGATCTTTGGTCTGATTTTCATTACCAAAGAGAAATAGCAGTCAGGGACTGTCCTGCATATTAGTAATATGATTTGTTTTTGACTTATGGTTTAGTTTCCAAGGGCAGTAGGCATGCCAAGAAGGTTAAAAAATAAGATAATTTGTATTGTCTACATATTTCCTTTCTTCCAAGAACATGCAAGATGTAAAAAATTAATTTGATCATATGAATACTCTACTTAGTAAATAAAACAGATTTGTTTTTCTTTCTGTAATTAAAGGGATATGCAGGATTGCAAGATGGTTAACACAACTTTCAGGGCAGAGAACCCTATGAGGTTACATTTATGGTACTGTTGATCTTGGTCTTAAAAAAAAAATGAACTCAGTAACTAAATCCCACACTAGCAAAACGGAGATAAAAGTATTCATTGGGCCAAGTTCTAACAAAGATTAAGATGAAGTATGTAATATACTTTACCTGGTGCCTATTCTCAAAAATACAGCCAAAAACTGGTAGGTGTTCTTGTCTAAACAGGCATCCAGCCAAGTACACTTGGATTTATTTCAAATGTGTTTGCTTTTTTTTTTCATCTCAAGCCACAACTGTACACATATCCACTCAGATTAGTTCAATTTCTGAAATATTCATGACAGGATGAATGTTTACTAATCGTATGCACCATGCTTGTTCATTGTATGGAATATTAGTGAAGATTTTTCAAACATTCACAATGAGAAGAAAGTCACAACAAAGATGATGCTAAAATGTTTATGGAATACACTACCTCGCACATTTACCATGTATGATTTTAAGTATTTAATATGGTTCACAAAGCCTCATAATAACCCTAAGAGTTAGACAAAATAAATTTCATTTACAAATAAAAACGGCTCAAGAAGGTAAAATTGATTTGCCCAAAGCCACATGCAAGGTTATAAGATGCCAGGACAAAATCAATGTTGACTTTAACATTCGTTCTACTTTCATGCATGTGACATTTTTTAGATGGGGTCTCATGTAATCTAGCCTCCAACTTGTTAGGTAGCCATAGCTAGCATTGAGCTCTTCCTTCCAAGTACTAGGGTTATAGACTTATGCCACCACCCCCAACTTATATGCATCTGATTTTAAGAAAAAAAAATATTAGCAATCCTGGAAAATACCTCAGAATTATTTTAGATATCAGATTATATTTCTGTCTAGAAGTTGTACCTTTTTCCACTAATACATAAACATAGTGCTTAGAGAACAAACGTTCTTCCTTTGGCAAATGAAGCTTACCTTTCACTGAGATATTGAAAGGCTTTTCCACCATCCCAGCCACGGTGTTGACACTGCATACCCACACTCCTGAGTCAGGGGGGAGGATTCGGTAGATGGTGAATGTGGCCACGGAGAAGTGATCTGTCTGATTGAAGTCATTTGGCTGGAACAAACACACACAAATACTATCAAAACCTCTCAGGATGCTTACACACAGAGGTCCATAACACCGACCCCATCTCATTGTTTAATAAGTTTTCTAGGAGAGATTAAGAAGCTGAGTGCAAGGCTCGTATAATCATTGGCGTATTGCCAAAGCTATTGTAGTAGCCCTGAACATTTACATTGGATTGATGCCTACTCAGGTCCTGCTGTTGTATTTGTGTTTGGAAGTGTGGGATAAACACTTACAAGCAAGGAGTTTAATTCCTTTAAAATCGCTCTGGGTTGCATTGGTTCTTTCCCATCTATTACAAAGATGGTGAGGTAGGAGGACAAAGTGGTTTCCTGAGCGTTGGGGTGGTGCCATGGGAAAGGCCAAAGTTCTGAAGACGTGGCTCTCTGCTTCCTTAAATCATTCCTACTTGTGTAAAAAGGGACCATGTAATTCTTTTTTTAAAAAAATATTTTATTTATTAATTTAAGAAAGAGAGAGAGAGAAAGGCAGACAGAGAGAGACAGAATGGGCACGCCAGGGCCTCCAGCCATTGTTGCAAATGAATTCCAGACATATGCGCCCTCTTGTGCATCTGGCTTTACATGGGCACTGGGGAATCGACTCAGGTCCTTCTGCATTGTTGGCAAACGCCTTAACCTCTAAGCCATCTCTTCAGCCTGGGACCATGTAATTCTAAGAAGTTATGGGTACAGGAGCAAGATGGCTGCTGATTAAGACACTCTAGGAAGGAGGACCCAGTTTGCAGAGCTACAAACCGAACTACCTTCAGAAGATCCAAGGGAGCCAGGTGAGAGAACACAGTGTCAATTTTAGTATGCAAATAAGAAAAGAAATCTTGAAAAAGGCAGGAAAATAACCTTATCAGTAGCACTGCTACCCCAACTCCAAACACTGTGGTGGGGAAAGAGAAAGAAAGGAAATTAAGCTAAAGCCTTAGACCTGAGTCTAGTACCACGCCTGCCACAATGAAGGCCCGAGTCAGGCAGAGCCCCATGGCCTCTACTCCTAGGCCAGGACCTACAGGTTAAGCTTCTGGACCACCATTAACCAGGCAGCCAAGAAATTGCCTCCACCAGCCAGCCCGCCTCCAACCTCAGCACCATAGCAAGGAGCAAAAGACTCCATCTACTGGGAGCAGGGTGGGGCAGTGAGCAAAGCACTTTGCCTTGGGGCTCAGTGTCAAGTCCACAGTAGCTTCTGAGTGCTCCTGTCTTGAGGCCAGTGCTCACAGACCAAGCCTCCAGCCCTGCCTGCCAGCCACCAGGTAGGATAATGTACCCCAGTCACACACACTTGTGTTTTAGCTGCATCCCTGCCAGGCATAGATGGGTCCTTGAAGCTGGGCAGCGCAGATGTTGATGCAGCTTAGCATGGGCCTGAGCGGCCAAGGGACTGCCTCCGATCCAACATCCATCACAGCAACCTTGGTGAGCACAGCCAAAGAGCCAGACTCCTCCCAAGGGGGAGGGCAGGAAAGTGAGTACGGGAGTGCATCTTGGAATTCAGTGTTGGGCAGAGTCTTACATTCCCTATTCCCAGGCTCATGCTGCAGATGTAGCCTCTGAACCCACACTGGTGCCAGAACTATGGCTCCTGTGACCTGGACTTCTATTCTAGCCAGTATCATCTCTGGCTGGTTGCAATGGTCACCCATAGTAAGGTGGGCCTTGGGCTTGCCTCTGTGCTGTCGTGGTCTCAGCAGGCTGTGGACTCAGGGTGTGACCAAGCATTGTAACACTGGAGGCTACAGGACTGACCATCACCTTTCTCTCACAACCCTAGGCAGCTCAACAGACAGTAGCTGCTGGGAGGAAGAAGAGGGAGAGAGGTGCCAAGTCATTGTGCAGAAGCTTGGGGTCAGTTTCCGCTTGGTGAGCTGAGGCTCAGAAGCAGGAAGACTCCTGTGGTGTCTGAACACAAGTAAGGAACTGCAGATGAGGCATCTGGGACTCGCTTGCCCCAGGTGGAGGTTTACAGAGACAGACTCCCTTACCAGGCACTCCTTGAATTCACTCTGAATACTATTCCAACTGTAGAATTCGGGTTAACCTGGGCTTGGTGGCCCCTTGCACTAAACAGTAACAACACACTAGTAGAAGACTCAGAGCAAACTATGCCCTCTCCATGCTCTGTAAGTAACCCCAATAAACTCACTGGTTCACCAATCTGGTATTGGTTCTATCATACTTTGGTCTGAGGGTGAAGATGTGTTCTCATCTCCCCAGGAGAAAAGTTTGCTGTGACATAATTCTTCTTAAATTATTCCAAAAAAAAATTAAAGAAAGACTTATTCAAACACATTCCATGAAATATCTTTACTCTGTTGCCAAAACTAGACAGATATTGGCATATCTTTTATGAACAAATGTAAACTCCTCAGCAAGCACTTAGCACTGAATCCAACAGCTTATTAAACGATCATTCATCATAGTGAACTCCAGGTCAGCCTGGGCTAGAGTGGGACCTTACCTCCAAAAACAAACAAACAAACAAACAAATGATCACTCACCATGATCAGGTGTGATTCATCTCAGGGATGCAAGAATGGTTCTAAATATGCAAATCAGCAAGCATGATACATCACATCAAAAGAATGAAGGATGGAGGCTAGAGAGACAGCTCAGAAGTTAAGGGCATTTCCTGCTCAGGCATGAGGGCCTGGGGAGCTTGAAAACACCCCAAGTTCAAATCTCCAGTAGTCATGCAAGCAGCTGGATGTGACTTATGTGTACCTCTAATCCCAGTGGGGCAAAGGAAAGCAGAGACCAGGGAACCCCCCCCCCCCGTTTGTGTAATGCAACAGCCTCTAGTATCTGTAAGAAATTGGCCCAAAGAGGAACTGGTGACGAGCACTGGAACAGGACACTGGACATGCCCTGGCCACCAGAAGTGAGTGCCCCCCACCACAGGTGAGTGAATGAGGCTCTGCAATGGCACATACACCTGTATAGCCCATATATGTCACAACACACACACACACAACACACACTACACAAGCAAAAAAAAAATTAAAGGCTGAAAGACAAAATTTATATGATCTTCTTTTTTTAATATTTTATTTATTCATTTTCAAGCAGAGAGAGAGAGAGAGAGAGAGAGAGAGAGAGAGAGAGAGAGAGAGAGAAGAGAGTGCACCATGGCCACCACCTTGTGGGTCTGGCTTATGTGGGACCTGGGGAATTGAACCCAGGGCCTTAGGCACTGGAGGCAAGTGCCTTAACCGCTGAGCCATCTCTCCAGCCCTATATGATCTTCTTAATTCAGAAAAATATTTCGTAAAACCCATCATTTTTCAAGATTAAGTACAGAAGGAAAATACCCAAGCACAACAAAGGACGGATTCAAAAAGGCAATGTCTAACATTATAATAACTAGGGAAAAACTTTTACCATTTTTATTTGACACAGTATTGGAAATTCTAGCCAAATCAATCAGACAAGAGAAAGAAATACAGAGCATTTAAACTTGAAATGAGGAAGTCATCTTATTTCTGTTTGTAGGTCACACAATTTTACATATATAGAAAACTAGAAATCTAGAAATCTTGTTTATAATAGCCACAAAAATATCTGAAAATAAATTTCACCAAAAAAAGTGAAAGATTGATATAATAAAAACCATAAAACATTAATAAAAAATGTAAACACATCCCTGTTCATAAATCTGAAGAATGAATATACTAAAATATTCATACTACCTGAAGTGAACTGCAGATTCAATGCACTCTCTATTAAAATACCATTGAAATTCTTAATAGAAGTAAAAACCAATCCCAAAATTTATAAGGGCCCTCCCCCCCAAAAAAAGAGAAAGACTTACACTACCTGATTTTCAACTACAAAACTCTAGTAATCAACACATGGCATTGGCATAATATAAAAAGCATAGATCAATGGAACAGAAAAGAGCTGAGAAGGAACCCCCCCTTATCTATAGCAAAACTAATCTTCAAAATCTGAATTGGAAAAAAAGATAGTCTTTTAAATAAATGATCTAGGGAAACTGCACATTCACAGTCAGTGGAATAAAACAGACCACAAACTCACCATATCTAAAAATCATCTCATAAAGGTTCAAAAACCTGAAACTATGGGAAAATACTCAGGAAATTGGTATGGACAAGGCATTTTTGTATAAGGATCCCAAACCACAGGAGATTGAAGCTAAAATAAGCAATGGGATAACATCAAACCAGAGTTTCTGCACAGCAAGGGAAACAGTCATTAGAATAAGGAGACAGAAATGGAAAAAAATAATTACAAACTATTTGACAAAGGCTAATGACCCAAATAGCCATTTCTCAAAGGAAAATATGCAAATGGCCAGCAAGTGTGTGGAAAAAAAACTGTTCAGCATCACTACCAGAGAAATGTAAATTAAAACTACAGTTAAATATTATCTCCCTCCAGTTACATTATCTGTTTTTCAAAAAGACCAAACATTAACAAGAAGGTGGAGAAGAGGGAACCTTTGCACACTATTGGTAGAAAATAGGATGGAGGGTCCTCAAAGCCTGCCAATAGAAAGAATTAATGTTTGATCCAAGGAGTAGACATTCAAAGGAAATGAAATCAGTCAGGTGAAGACGGGTCATGTCCATGCTCATTGTAACACTATTCAAAACAGCTAAGAAATGCAGACAACCAAGTGTCCACAGGTGACGATGGCTAAAACAATATACATATCCACAATGAAATAGTATTTAACCTTATGAGACAACCTTTCCTCATTCTATTAAGTAAAATAATTCATGCATAAAAAAGACCACATAGTGTTAACTCTTTGTGGAATCTAAAAGGTCTGGTCCCACCCGAGAGCCCAAAGGTGGTCATAAGGGTGTGGAGAGTAAAAGGGAGGGAGGGAAGGAGAAAGGGTGATTCAGTGGTAGCAACATATAATTAGAAGAAAATAGTTCTGGTATTGAAACACACAGGATGATGACTATAGGTTATGAAACATATCTATAAAAGCCATGTATTTTTAAAACTAAATTTTAAAAAACAGAAGAAAGAATTTTAAAATTGTTGTCATAAAGAGATGACAAATGTTTGAGGGGAGAGATATGCTAATCCTGATTTGAACATTATAAAATGTATACATGTAACAAAACATCATATGGCATATATATGATATATATAATTTTATATATAATTTTAAAATTAAAAATTCTCAAAAAATAAATTATACACAGTATGAGTAACCCTTATAAGAATGCAGTTATTGCTTCCACCAACTCATAGAAAAGCCAACAAGATCGTTGAAAATGATCATTTGGCCTCTCCTACCTGTTAATGCATTGAGTAGAAATGGGAACATTTGATAAATGAACATTGGTAATGGCACATTCTATACATCATGCCACTCAGAAAGATTACATATCTTTGATCAAGTTGACTTTTGGTCATCTTTGAGAGAGAAAATAAGACAACTATGGCACAATCTATAGATAAAAAAACAACAAACTTTGGAAGGATCACTTTCAACATGAAAACTCTATTGGGGTTCCTGTTTCTACTGCCTTTGGAGTAGTTGCGAGAGGAGAGAGCAGAGTGTTAGAAATGTATTAAAGTTCTATCCAGCAGAGAGATCTGCTGTGACATGGCCCCCGTCAGGGCTGAGAACAAGAGTGAAGAGGTGTAGGAAACACAAGGAATACACTTAACCTAAGGGTTTCTGTGATCACAGCTTGTTAAGTCAAAAGTATTGTATTTAAGGTAAAAAAATTGTATAAAGTCAATCCAAATCATATAACAAAGAATCCTGAAAACTGAATGCCCAAGTTGTGTGATCTTTGATAATCTGCACACTACCATCTTGCATATTAGTTTCTTTTATACTTCCCAAATCAGGTATATTATGAACTCTGGTTTCCTTTGGTGAACACAGTTTTTGATCTGGAGATGTGGGGAGCAGATTGTAGAGTCAAATGGATCATGCTGAGCCCACCCCCTCTTTACTTTCCTAATTGCTGCCCCAGGGAGCACAGTAGTAGTAGACTAGTCATTCAGACCTCGTGTTGTGGGCTGGCTCCATGGTATACCACTTGCCTCGCATGCATGAAGTTCTGGGTTCAATCCTTACTACTGAAACACTCATCCGTGTTCTGGTATGCCCCACAGATTCATGGATCACAACACTCCTCCTTGGCCTTTAGGCCACCTTTTTCTCCCTAACACAAGGAGTGGGAGACATGGAGCCAGTGTGAGGACAGAGCCTTGAGTAGGTGCGTCCACCACACACAGCTGGGCCATTCTGGAGGTTGAGGGAATCCTCCACTCGGACCCACAGACCCCTCGCTGGGGCACTGTCCCTGCAGAGGAAGTCTGGGAGGCTGCTGTGGGTCTGCTGGACCCCCTTGAATATGACATTTTATCAAAGCTAGCAAGACACGAGTCAGGGAGGGTGGAAGCCCTAAGTGAAACCTAGGAGGATGTATTAAAGAATAGCTCTTACTTGGAGCACTGTCCCATCTGGCTTCACCAGGGTCATTTCTTCATTAGCAGGTAGTGGCCATCCAGAGGCTTTGCAGATGGGGCTATATTTGCCACTGTTTACTTCAATGTGCTCTGGCAAATCCTCTATCTGTGGTGTCTGCCTGGGTCTGCCTGAATAAGAAACGCAGTGCTGTGAGTCTAATCTTAACACACAACAATAGCAATAATAAAAGTAGCTACTTTAGCAAGTCAAACACCATGCCAAAGCTCTGCAAATGCTTTATCTTACATCATATAATAAACTTAGGAGGTGAGTGGTATTGTAGCCTTCACTTTATAGATGAGGGGACAGAAGGTTAGAGCCCAGATTCAAGCTCAGGCCTTTATGAATTCAAAGTCCACATTCTGCACCAGGCTGCTGTGTGCCTCAGTGGACCTGGGAGGAAGGCTCTCAACATTAAAATGACCACCATGGCCACATGTCCCCCATACCTGGCAATTCAATCTCCATCCTGCTGTGTGTGTGTGTGTGTGTGTGTGTGTGTGTGTGTGTGAGTGCGTACACACACACACACACACACACACACACACGCAAGCTTGTAAATAGGCATATGGAAACCAGAGGACAACATCAGGTGTCATTCCTCAGGCGCTAGCCACCTTGATTGAGGCAGGATCTCTTACTGACCAGAATGTTGCCAAGTAGGCTAGACGAGTTGTCCCGTGAGCCCAGGAAACCATCTGTCTCTACTTCCCCAGCATTGAGATTACAGATACACAACACCTCCCTTGCTTAATTTTTACAGGAGTCCTGGGGATTGAACTCAAGTCCTCATGCTTGTAAGACAAGCACTTCCGTGACTGAGCTGTCCCCCAGCACCCCCATCTTGCTTTAAGAGGATCATTACAAACAAAACTTGGTTCTCCCACTGAGTAAATCCTGACATAAGATTATTAATGCACTGTCCTCAGTGTGGATATGTGAGAGCTCCCTTGATTGGGAAGTTTGCAAGTGGCAATGTAAAAAAAAAGGAAAATGGGGTGGGTTAAATTACTACATCTCAGAAGTGAAGTGAGGTGTAACTCCGCAAAGCAATTCTAGCCAATAGCCAAATGAAAGATAGTGCTGCTAATATTGAACAGACAAAGCTTCCTGGGATTAACCAAGGAAATAGAACCAGGACTCCTTGTCTAATAACTTTACAATGGGACAAAGCATGTTTAGGTGTGCAAGCCACATTCTCTCTGGTAACTGAAATTTTGTTCCCAGAGCACAAAACCAGCTTCAGTCTACATGGTGTAAATGAATGGGTCTAATTTTGTCTCAGTAGTTTTCCTTATAATAACCAATAGTAGACAAGGAATTAAACACCGATCCATGCTACAGAATAGATAAACCTCAGAAAAGGTAGGGCAACTGAAAGCAGTGAGTCACCAAAGACCCTTTACGGTGTGTAAAATGTCAGGAAAAGGCAGAAGGAAAGAAAGTTAACAGATGCCAGAAGAGGAGAGCTTCTGCTAGTGAGCACAGAGTTTCTTTTGTAGTGATGAAATAGTCCAAATCAGATTGTGTGATGAATGCACAACTCCATGAAAACCTTAAAAAGCGCTGACTTGAACAGAATAAAAGAGTGGACATTGTGATATAAAAATTATGTCAATAAAGCTGTTCTTTTAATATAGTAGATTAGATTCGATGCATAAAAATTATTTAAAATTTCATTTTGAGTGTAATGTTTTCTACTTGTTTAACTCTATCTCCTCTTTAAAAGTATTCTTTATCCAAATCTCCCAAAAGTGATCCTGTTATCCAGCCCCAGGGGAAAGGCTGGCCACACTTAGACATTGACTGACACATGAATCCACGTGGGTTATTCATAGAAAGAGAAAGGAAGGCTGGAATGGGGATCCTTAGAGAGGTATTAAATTGCTGGGGGAAGGGGTTGTTTGGTTGTGTTGAAAATTTAGGATAAATTCTCCCAACTTCTGGAGGGAAAAAAGAAATAGCCAGAAGACATTAGGATTCCAAGGCAAGAATTACAATGGGAGGGCTCTGTTCAGACACACTGATTGTGACCCTGGCTACAGTGTTACCTGGCTTTACCTTCTCTCTCACACTGGAGTCCTTGCCATCCTTGAGAGCAGAGACATCCTTGGAAGCGGTCACACATCTCCCCATTGGTGCAGCTGCACCTGAGCTTACAGTCTGGTCCATAGTAACCAGGGTGGCATGCTGTGAACAGACATCACAAACCAGGGTTAATATGGAAGGGAGAAAACTGAAGTGATAAATGGTCAGTTTTCTTTATCCCTCCAAGCTATCAGCTTTGCTGATTCATAGAAGGTAATGTATGATGTGTGTGGTTTTCTAGGACTCAAAGTCTAAGGCATTCTTCTTCCAAAGAGCTGAATAAGCTCCTATCAGACCATCCTTCTCGTCAAAGTAAGTGTCATGGTTTGATCCAGGTGTCCCCCACAAACAAATGAATGTGTTCTCAGTGACTGATCCTCAGCTAATGGCAATTCAGGAATTAGAACCTCACTAGAGCTGTGTTGTTGGGGACGGGCTTTTGGGGGTTATAAGCCAGCTCCCCCTTGCCAGTATTTGGCACACCTTCGTGCCACTGTCTCCAGTGCTGTGGCGAAGGTGATGTCCACCCCTCTGCTCATGCCATCGTTTTCCCTGCCATGATGGAGTCTCCCCTCGAGTCCATAAGCCAAATAAACCCATTCCTCCACAAGCCGCTTTTGCTTGGGTTCTTTCTGCACAGCAACTAGAAAGCTGACTGTAATAGTAAGAATATTAAGAAAATAACTACCTGAAATTATTGGAGAGTGGTAAGAGGGTGCGGGTACTATAAGGAAGATAAGAATAGGTGCTTCTCATTTCTTAGGCTTTTGTTTGACTCTGTGCAGAAGGCTAAGACTCTAAAGAAAACCAGTTGTTTCATTGGTTGACAAATCAGAGGACAGAATTAGAATGGCCTGTTTCAGGAGAGTGAGAGGAAAAACCCACAACAGGGAGTTAAAAAGAAGGCACAGATCTTGGGTTAATCTTTGAACCACACTGTTCAGCTCAGACTCAGAGAAGACAGATACGGGCTTGAGTCCAACCAAGTTATCCACTGACTAAAACAAGACAGCATAAAATGGTCAACCCCCAAAGGAACATATCCAGAATCCCCATGATATAACATTCAAGGCCAAGACACACATTACTAACATTGAGAGAAATGGAGAACTAGGCCCGTTCCTTAAAAGAAAATCAACAGTAGTCAACGGTGAGAACGTAGAAACAGAAGTCAAGATTTAAAAAGATTTATTATGAGAGAGAGAGAAAGAGAGAGAGAGAGAGAGAGAGAGGAACATGGGTACACACTAGGGCCTCTTGCCATTGCAAAATGAACTCCAGACTCATGTGGCTTGATGTGGGTACTAGGGAATTAAACCCAGGCCAAAAATTAAAATAAAATAAACCCAGGCCAAGAGGCTTTGCAAGCAAGGACCTTTAACCATTGAGCCATTTCCTCAGCCCAGAGGCCAAGATTCTTAAATCCACTATAAATAACTATTCTCAGTGAGGTCAAAGAAAATACATTCACAACAATGGAAGCAATGAGAAATTTCAAGAAAAGAATTAGAAACTGCAGAAAGCAATCAAAGAGAAACTCTAGAGCTGGAAACATGGTGAAATATACGCATCACTGTGTGGATTTAGGAGCAGAATGGAGGTGACAGAAAGGATTTGAATTTGAAGCTGAGCTGCAGATATCTAATCTGAACAGACAGAATGGTTGGAAATGACGATTAGCACCCGGGGGACAGTGAGGGACCAGACTTTAAGGTCTAGCACACATGTAGCTGGAGATGCAGAGCGGAGTGGCAAGAAAAGGTAACAACATATTTGAAGAAATAGTCATTTAGCATTCCTCAATTCGTTGACATTTATACATTTATTAAACTGTAAAGTCTTGCCTTGACTTTGTGGGTGCCTGCTTGTAATCTTAGCACTTGGGAGGCAGGAGGATCAGGAGTTCAAGTTTAGGCTCTGTTACATTACAAAGGTGAAGCCTACCTGGGCTACATGAAACCTTGGTTCAAAATACTAAACCAAACAAACAAAAACTAAAAGGAAAATAAATGACAAATTCTTGCTGTGCCTGGTGGCTAGTGCCTATAATCCCAGCAGGATTGCAGTGAGATCGAGGCCAACCTGGGCTACAAAGTGAGTTCCAGGCCAGCCTGGCTGGAGTGAAACTCAGCCTTGACAAAACAAGAAAGCTGGGAAGAAGATGACCCCCAAGCACAACATGGTCAGATTTCTGACAGGTGAAAATTAAGAGGACATGAGATGCAGGTCTTCTCTGTTCACACTTGTCCCTGGCTTTTCCTGTACTGCTCAGTGTTCCGCTCTCCCACACTTCTGCACTTCCTGGGCTTCTTCCCTGGAAGGATGGAACGCTACTTTCTAGGGAGCTTCACTGACCGTCCTCGTGCAGTTCTTGGAATGTGGAAGATGGACTTCTGTTGACTAACTGTGCTCATTTTAATCAACACTGACATTACCAGAAAGCTTTCCTTCAAAATTGGTACAAAAGCTTCCCCTTGGAGCTCTGCTGCTTCGCTCAACTTGTCACTTATACACTGAGCCCAACCCAGTCTTTATTTTTAGTTTTTCAATTACAACTGAGGCTATCTCCAGCTTCAGTGGAATCCCTATCAAAAAGTCTAATGGGATTTTTCACAGAAAAAAAGAAACAAATTTATAATTCATATGGAACCAAAAAAGTCCAAAATTGTTAAAGAAGCATTCATTGAGCAAGAATGAACAATTCAAGAGGTATAACATGACTTGATTTTAAAACATACTAAAAAACTACAGTAATCAAGACATTAGCCTTAATAACAAACATAGACCACTAGGAGAGAGAACCCAGAAACAGATCCATGTCTACTGTTAAGCAGTTCAACAAAGTTACAAGAACACACTAAGAAAGGATAATCAGTAAAGATGGAAAAGGCAGAACTATGTACCCATAAGCAAAAGGATGAGGTTAGTTTGCTATCTAGCCCTGGCTACAAAGATCCACTAAAAATGGATTAAAGACTTAAACGTAATTCCTGAAGTTGTAAAACTATTTGGAGAAAATCTTTTTTGACATTAGTCTGGGCACTAATCTTGTACACCAACAGCTCACTCACAGCAAAGGAAGCAACCAACAGGGTGAAGAGGAAGTTCTGGAATGGGAGAATATCCTTCCAAACCATCGTCTAATAAGGGGCTTGGACCTAGTGCACAAAAGGAACTCAATAGCAAGAAAACCTGTTTATAATAATAATAATAATAATAATAATAATAATAATAAATAATACAGAGCCTGAATCGACAGTTCTCAAAAGAACATACACAGATGGATAACATGTAACCAGTAGAAACATGCTTCACAACACTGGTTATCATGGAAGGACTACGGATGTGGCTCACAGAAGAGCGCTTGCCCAATGTACACCCAGCCCTGGGATGAATCACCAGCAGACACACACACACACACACACACACACACACACACACACACACACGCACACACACAACATCAGGGCAACAGTGAGAAGCACAGCCTCACCCCTGTGAAAGTGGCTCACAGCAGTAAGACAAAAGGGAAATTACTAGTATTATTTTACTAAATGGATATATTGTGCCTATCAAACTTCCTTCTGAATAGTTATGCTTATGACTATACTTATACCCACATATTATTAGTGCTGCTCTCAGCCTTGGTCAGAGAAGGTTTATTGTTGTTATTGTTTTCTTTCTCTTCTCTTCTTCCTTCCTTCCTTCCTTCCTTCCTTCCTTCCTTCCTTCCTTCCTTCCTTTCTTTCTTTCTTCTTTCTTTGCAGTGTTCAGCAGTCATTACAGAGGTTCATAACTGGTCAATGTGCTGAGAATAAGTGACAGCTGAATGTTCAGCCTTAAATAAGACATCTATATCACCTCCTCTAAGGTTCAGGGAACACTGCAGAAAACAGGACAAAATAATAAAATAAGATCCAGAAGGAAGGGAGGAATGCTACTGAACTCCGTCTTCTGGATAGAAGATGGCTAATTTGCTCATGAACTCACAACAGTTGTGATACCTGTATAAGGTTAGGTCTGCCATCACAGACAGGGAGGGGCTCATGAGGCTATTAGTTCCTAAGGAGCTATTAGCAATTAATGGTTTCTGGGGCAGGGAAAGACACTGTCTTTAGTGCTATCGGCACTGGTAAGTTGCCCATACTCCAGTAAATAAATGCCGATCCATGCTCGTGTAAGCATCTCTAATTAAACTCAGTGGGTTTCACACACAGGCACGCGTGTACACACACACACACACACACACACACACACACACACACACACACACACACATCAAAGTTGGAGTGGAACTAGTTGAGAAGGGATTCAACAGGTGAGGGGGGATTAGAGAAGGTAATGGGATGAATATGATAAAAATATATTATGTACATCCATGAGATTGTCAAAACAAAGGAATAAATTTTAAAAGTGCTATACTACAAACACAAGAAGAAAGCTACCTGAGATCATGGATTTGTGAGTGAGCTTGCAAGTAGCCACCATTGAATGCTTGAAGAGCCACAGACCACAGATGTCACCTTGTTTTATTTTCAAACTTTAAATTCTGTCTGGATCTGCCTATTGATTAATTGATTTTTATGGCCCAATGGGGAAAAAAAATCAAATCTTTCTTAATTTTCCTTAGTTTGGAAAGTGACAGCAACAGAGCCTCGTGGAGCTTGATAAAAAGGCAGAGCCTCCGGCCCCGGTCCAGACCTCCCACATCAGAATCTGTTTTAACCTGATCTCCAGGTGACGTGCATGAGAGACACCTGCTGTGAGATCCAGGAACTTTGTTCTATAGGCAATGTCCTTTGGATGAAGGTTTAAGTTTTGTATTTAAACCCCTGTAGTCCAGCAATAGGTAGGTGTCTGAATATCAGTGTGTCCTGCCCGGTGATTTCTTCACTGCACACCCACTGGAACTTCTCCTGCTCCTGTGTCTGAGTGGTGCATACCTTCATTGCACTGCAGCCCCTTCCAGCCCGTGGCACAGGAACACCCGTAGGGGTCGGGGAGACAGAACACGTAGGACTTGCATCCCTCTGGTCCGTTACACTTCTCTTTACAAGTTCTGCCAAATGTGTGTGGCTCACAAGCTTTGAGAGGGGGAAAAAAAGTGATTTCAGTATTGCAGCCTGTGGAGATACCTGATTCTTCTGTTAGAGTCTCTATCTCAGCTGGGGCATGGGCAGGACCTCATGACCCATTTGACAGAAAATGAAACTTCCCCAGAGAGGAGAGCAGGGCCACCACTCACATATTTACGTTGCAGAAGTCACAGATTTGTGTATTTGTTATAACTTTAGGGGGTCTACAATAAAGAACAATTTGAAAAAGTTTCTAATTCACATAGAGGTACCACATGACCATTTAGCCCCCACTCTGCCCAGATCTAAGATTCTACATGCAGAAATGATGGTTTTTCCACCCCCAGCTCACTCTCCTCTGCACTTACCCTTCTCACACGTCCTTCCCATAAAGCCAGGCGGGCAGATGCATTCCCCAGTATCTTCATGGCAGACTCCATTGTTCATACAAGCCATACAGGGATGGTGACAGTCAGGACCCCACTTCTGAGCCTCACATCCTGTGGGGAAGGAGCCCAGGGGGATGGTGAGGAGAGCAAGTTCATTGTACAAGCCTTAACTGAGCACCTACTACATGACAGTCATATTGGTGGGCAAATAAATCCATTCTCCTCTGATAAGGAAGAGAGCCATGTGGACAGTGGATGCTGAAAGTCTCGAATCCTGTCTGGCCAGTAGAAGAGGGCACAGAAGAAGAGGAAGGCTTCTCCTACAGCGGGCTGAGTTGAATCTGCAGGGCACCTAAGCAGTAAGGAAGGTAAGGCCAGAGCGTGTGTTCTAGGCGAGGCTAGGTATGGAAAGAGACACTGGCATGTTCAATGGTTAGAGATGGAGACCATTTTCAAAGTGGAATTCCTGACCAGTAGCACCCCATCACCTGCATATCCCACAGAAATGCAAACCTCAGAGCCTTGACCTTTGAATGAAAACCTCTTGTGGTGGTCCAGTAGTGTCTGCCCAGGGAGCCACCCACACACAGGAGTTTAAGAACCTCCTGCTAGAGTCGGTGGGGAAAGGACAAGGCTGAAAAATGGAGGAGCAGCTAAAAGCCTCCACTGAATTTTAGCCAGAAAGCATGTAAGAAGCAAGTGAAACGAGGGCTGTAACACTTTTGCAGATTCATCTGTCCCAGTTACTTCTAACACTTGATGACATTAGGTTAGATCCAAGGATATCTTCAAGTAGAAGGAAAACCCAGGGAGGGTGGGAATGGCAATCTGTGATCACGAATTTCATTTCATTTCGCATCTAAAGAGAACAAGTATCTTTCACCCTGAACCCTGATCTCATGGTGGTAAGCTTGGACCCATGCCTGCAGCTGATGTCACCTCATAATCTCCTTGGCAAGAACTCCTGGCTATCAATATTTCTTTTTCTAAAATAATCAGGAAGGCTGTCAACACGGACCATTTCTTACAGCCTTCCACTTAATAGATACAGCTCCAAAATGTCTGAAAAGGAATGTTTATATTCCTTAACATATAGTAAGGGAAAGGGTCTACCCAATTTGTGATTTCCTGAGAACCAGCCCACAGGGTACAAGACACATGATAAACAGGGTGTCAGGTGGTATCGATGAGTTCAGCCCCTGTTCATGCCCTGGGTACCTGCAGACCTACTTCGGCATCACTTTTCCCCAGGTAGGAGGTAAGAACAGAGCTCTAGAGACAACAGGAGTGATCTCTCTGGAAAGACAAGTCAGAGTCTACTGATGATCAAGCATTCAGTTAGGATGTGTTATGTTCTTCAAAAGACTTATGAGTTTAGATTTTAAACATTAGGGCTTTTAGTTTTTTTTTTCTTCCTTGCAGAGCTAGGAATTGAACCCACAGCCTCACATGTGCTAGGCAAGTACTCTAGCACTGAGCTACATTCTCTGTCCTTGATTCTATATTTTAAGCAACCATATATTCATGGCACACAAAGAGGAAACCTGCCTTGTAAGAAATATTGTTAAATAGAATAACTATGGCTCGCTTCAGTTTTCTTGACTATTGTTTTTGATCCTATCCAGCAGGACTTTTCAGAGAGCTTCCATAAGACACTCTAATAGTGAAGAGCTGTGATCATGTTGCCCTAGCAAGCAGAAAAGAAAGCAGGAACATTGAAGTAGGATGTCTTTTGCTTTATTGGAAAAGTTCAGGTGAAGTTCAAGTTCTAATAGCTAGTAAATCATGCTTCTTTCAACATTTGAAAAAAAAACTTAAAAGCCAGGCATAGTGACAGGCCTGTGACCCCAGCATAAAGGAGTCCAAAGCAGGACCAGGAGTTCAAAGAAAGCCTGGGCTAAATAACACCTAGTCTCAAACAAGCAAACAAACAAAAAACAACTTTAAGCCTTAACCCACTAAGGTCAGGCTGTAAACCTTCCCCTTGGCCTCCCATGGGCCCTTGCACCTCCAATCCCCGACCCTAGGCAAGGCCAGGTGAGGCAGCTCTGCCTTGGCTCCCCACCAGCCCATGTGCCCCACGATCCCGCCCACTGACCCTGGATTCCAGGCCAATTAAGCAAGCCCCACTTAGCTCCTGACCAGCTTGAGCACCCAGGACCCCACCCATAAACCCCCTGACCCTGGGAGGCCACCTTGGCCTCCAGCCAGCCCTCATGCCCAGAGACTCTTCCCTCCAACAACCTACCCCAGGTGAGATCAAGGTGGGGAGCTGTGCCTTGTCTCCCCACTGGCCCTTGAGTCCCATGATACCCCCCCACTGAGCCTGACTTCTGATGGGTCCAGCTCCCAGCCCGCTCCTGCTGCTGAAGATTTGAACACCCCCCCCACACACACACACACTGCCTACCACCAGAGGAACCGTGCACCTGCTAAAACCTCACCAGTCCTTGCCGAAAACTTGTGTGAGGTCACAGCTCCTGCTGAGGGCCCATGGACACCAATCACTCATCTGAACATGGGCATGTCACAACGCAAAAAGGACACAAAGAAGAACCAAACAACCAATCCCAAGAACCCTCCAGAAGTTGGTCACAATAATTAAGCCTAGAGGGGACAAAATAATAAGAGAGGCAGCAAATCCCATAAACCCTACACTATGGCTGGGATTGAGTCAAGCCTCACAGTTATAACTTTGAATATTAATGGTCTAAACTCTCCCATGAAAAGACACAGGCTAACAGGATGGATCAGAAAAAGGATCCTTCCATCTGCTGCCTCCAAGAAACCCACCTCACCTCTAAAGACAGGAACCTCCTGGGGTGAAAGGATGGATTCTTCCTCATACGTGGTTGCTAACCAGGTTAAGCCTGAACATTAAGAAAATCTGTCGGTGAATGGAGAGACTGTAAAAGGGGGTAGGAAGAATTTGGGAGGGAAGGAGTGGGAGGGCGAGGGGACTCACACAATAAACTAATAATGAATTGACACCATAAAATCCTAGCTTTAGTACAGTAAGCTCCTGAGGAAGTTGAGGGCACCACCTGGTACAATGAATAGAATGGGAGGAAGCCTAACCTCAAGAATAATTGCTCAGGCCTGCATCTCCCTGTCCCAGTTATTGGTTCCTTCCCACACTGAGCTGTTGTTCAAAGAGACCCATGAGGTCCCCAAAACCTGGCAGACTTCTGTCAAAGCTCTTGAATACCTGCCCAAGTCCTAAGGTAAGACCCTATTGCTGAAGAAATGACAGAGTGTCATCAATCAACACAAGAGATCCTGTCAGATCCAGAAAGGTAACCAGCTCCCAGATGGTACATATGTAGCACTGGAAGGTGTTGCATGAGCTGCCAATTGGTCAATGATATTTGGAGAAAGCAGAGACCACTGATATACAATATAGATAGTTGTCACAAGAATGCTGAACACACTGCTATATGGAAGAGACCAGCAAGTCAAGAAGTGTTCATCTGTACAATAGTATCACTAAACCTAGGAGGGTAATCAATGTCTTAATGATTGGCAAAATCTTATGGGGACCAAAAACCTGGGCCCCTAGGGGCAAATCCTACTACCAGAGAGCTACAGAGAGGCTATACCCATGAGAAGCTAGCTAAAATAGCAATGCTTATCTCATTTAACTCTCCGATGGAGATTCTGTTTGTATTTTCAGAAGGCAGGGAGAGAGCCAGGGACAACCTAATTCCACCAACAAGACATTGGATGATGGCTGACATCCTGGCAGGAGACAAACCACCCCTGGACTTCACACAGGGCCCAAATGAAACTTATGAGAAAGTGATGAGACAAACAGGATACCAATCACCACAGCAAGTCTGATAACCCATGAAAGATCAATGGAGACAGACACCAATGATACCCAACATAACCCAGGGCAAAGATCCAGAGATACTTAAGACCTCAATAATAAAGCAGACTTAAGGGCTGGAGAGATGGCTCAGCAATTAAGGTACTTGGCTCTAGTGCCTAAGGCCCCGAGTTCAATTCCCCAGGACCCACATAAGCCAGACCCACAAGGTGGTGGCCCTGGTGTGCTCTCTCTCTCTCTCTCTCTCTCTCTCTCTCTCTCTCTCTCTCTCTCTCTCTCTCTCTCTGCTTGAAAATGAATAAATAAAAATATTTTTTTTTTATTTATTTTTTTTTAAAATGTTTTATTTATTCATTTTCAAGCAGAGAGAGAGAGAGAGAGAGAGAGAGAGAGAGAGAGAGAGAGAGAGAACCAGGGCCACCACCTTGTGGGTCTGGCTTATGTGGGCCCTGGGGAATTGAACCAGGGGCCTTAGGCACTGGAGGCAAGTGCCTTAACCGCTGAGCCATCTCTCCAGCCCAATAAAAATATTTTTTACAAAAGCAGATTTAAAACTCACCCACTATGACTCAGGGAACTGAGCTGAAGAAGGGATGGAAATAATGTAAGAGCCTGGGTGGGGTCAGAAAGGAGGAAAATGGAGATACCTTTTTGACAGTTCAGGCAGCCACCTCCCCTTGAGTGGGAGGCGTCTCTAGACAGAGCCCAAACCTAGATGCAAAAATGCTTGATCAGGTATAGACCAATCAGCTGTGTCTCTGACTTACCTGGGGGAACTCTTAAAAACCTTTGCTAAAACAAAGGCCAGTCTCTTTCCACATGGCATCCTAGAAAAAGGACTTCTGAATCTCCAGGCCTTAGAAAGGTAAGGCCTTCCCCAACCAGAGTCTAATGGCTGGGTTGGGGGAAGGCTCCAGATTTTCCCCACATGAACCTTTTTCCTCATGATTGGAGCCTTCTGTTATCTTTTCTTCTGCTGCTTGTTTAGCTGAATAGCAGAAATTCTGTTAAACTCTCCATGTTTTCTCCCCACACTGGTGGCTGGAGAACTCTGTAACTCCCCATGTTCCTTTAAATAATAAAGTCTCTCACTATACCTAAATATCTTATTGTCTATGATTTTAATTCTTTAACTTTTTAGATGAGATTGGGTGAGTTCAGGGTGGTATGGCAGTAGACTTCTTTAACTTTTTAGACAAGAATTTAGGTACTCCTTAAATTTTGGGTTGCATTGGAATTTTAGCTGGGCATTATCTAAATTCTAACCCCCAGCTCACCCTGCTACCCCTTCTCAAGATTTGCTCATACAGTGTATATACTTGCTCATAATAAAGATATTAAATAAATAAATAAACAACTTAAAGCTTTTTGACATTGTGAAATAATAAGAAGAAATACATAATACATATTTGGTTTTTTTTTGTTGGTTCCAGGTACATAGTTCTAAAACCCTTGACATTTTCAGTGATGAGTGAGGGCCCTTTATGTGCTAATGAGATGACTGGAGGTTAAGGGATCCTTAAATAGCTTCACAATAGGGGCCTCTCACCAGAAAGACCAAGGCGTGATCAGAGAGCTAAGACATTAGACCCACCACAAGCTCTAGGTCAGGGCTGTGGGCTAAAGTTTAAGTTGATCTATGTATTGTAACTATGTGTCGGAGCCTTCATTAAAAACCCCAAAAGATAGGCTCTGGAGCGCCTGGATTGGAAGGAGGGTGCTGAATGGTAGCATGCCTGGAGAGTGCATGGAAGCCCTCCTCCCCTGCCCATCCTTTGCCTGTGTCTCTGCCCTGCTCCCAGAGAGGGTCTTGAAACCTTCACTTATAACCAGAAAAGCAGGAGCACAGGGCACAAACAGGGATTGTCCACTTGCAACCTGAAGTAGAGACAATCTTATGGGCATGAGCCCTTAACCTGCCTGATGCCATCTCCAGGTAGAGTCAGAACTGACTTAAATCCCTGGTAATAAGTGCTGAAGAATTGCTTGGTGTGTGGGCAAAAGCCCCCACACAACCAGGGTCAGCAGTCTTGTGTTCAGAGAGAGTAAAGAGTAGGAAACCATTCTGCTTTCCCATTCTCCAACAACCAACCACACATCAATCCAATGTCCTGATGTTCCCAGACAACATTCCCTGTTTACCCCAGACCCCGAGTCTGCAGGTGCACAGACCTGGACACCTGGACTGGTCTGTCATTCCTTTGATTCCTGCATTATGCTTGTTCATTCAATAAAATATGTTGCCTGTAACTCTGTGCCAAGCATTGAGTATAACAAGATAAATCCCTGTGCCTTGGGCAATTCCCAGTCAGAGCAGGTACATATATAGTTATATCATTAGATATTGCTCCATAGCAGTGAAGAATGGAAAATGTGGTCCATCTAGCCTGTGTCCTATGCCACTCAAGAGGCATAAAGTATAGTCAGGTGTTTGATAGGCAGAATTATGTCAACTTGACTCAAGAAGAATCTTCCCATGTGCCCAGGACTCATTGAGTGACTTCTCACTTGTCAATGGCCAGTTCAGCATTTCTGTAAGACAAATCTCTGCATGAAGTCACTGTTGACTTGGCTCTCTTCAGTTCCCGCTTTATTCAACTGCATGGGAGAGCCCAAATGGCAAGGAGCAATTTGCCTTCATTTCATTTAGATAACTCACCCAAAACCCACACCTCTGAACCCCAAATCTACCTTGAAGTCTTTTCTAAAACTTGCTTGTCCACTTCTCCATCAAATCCCCGAGTCCTTAGTATCCTTCCAACCAATTCTTGGTTTTTCACTTAAGGAGCAAGGCAGTTCTTGTTACTTGAACTAAAAACCTTATCCCTATGCCACCACAGAGGGTGGCTCTCGGTCACTTACTCCGAACTATGAGCCTGGTGAAGGCCGAGGTGAAGAGGTTTCCGCCTATGTACCTGGCCGAGTACACGCCAGCATCCTGGGGCTGAGCATGGGGCAGGTGTACTTCTAAAATATCAGGTACCTCGTGCCGGGGCACTGAGTGGATGAAGGACCCTGGTAAGAGAGAAAAGTGGAGAAAGCGGTTGGGTTCAAACACTTCTATTTCTGTACTCTTGCAATCTGATAACCTCACAATTAGTCGACCTCACACCTTACATTGTTGAATTTTGGACCCCACTTGCCACAGCATCATCAGCTTTTATTATATGACATCCACCATTTATACTGTGTACATACGTGTACACATTCAAAATCCTCCCTTAATTTACTGAATTAAGTGACCAAACTCTTTGCCTAACAGGGCTTCTGTCATTGTGTAGAATCTGTAAGCTTGCATCGTAGAGCTGTACTTCAAATACCACCTCTGAAATGGCAGTATGAGAATGATCCAATTTGTCCAGGTTATCTGACGTCTCACACTATGGTGCCGGAAGGAAATGAAACATACTCACCATTTTTATAAATCACTGCATCTTCCTCTTTCATTAACACCTTTTTGAAAGATATGCTCACATTATCTCCCTTGTCCACAGTCATAGTTAGAGTAGCTGGTAGGAAGGAAGCTTTTAAAAGAGAGAGAGAGAAAGTAAATAAATACCAAAAATGAGGTCACACATTTTCCCAGGAGCAACTGAACACTGAGCTTCAGAAGATGAGACCTATCCACGAAAGGAATGATCATTTCCTCTGTAACAATATAAACATATACATTTTCATGTAACTAACCAGGGAGGTGAGGACTTGGTATTGATTAACACATATTATCAAAGTCTTAGCTATCAACTCTATTAACTATGAATCTGCCAACCGTCTTCAATCCCAACCAAAGCAATTTGAGTTTCCTCAAAGTGAAAAAGAAAATAACATTTGCCCACTCATTTTTCCTTGGGTATGTTTATGTGGTGGTGGTTGTTCAAAACAACTCTAGCTGCTTTAGAAATCTCCAGGCAAACACATCTCGAAGGGAATGTTCGCCATGCTGGGCTGACTCATGGTAGAAAGATTGGCACATTGAAGAACAAGACAAAGACAGCATCTAGTATCCTGCCTTCTACCCTTTAGTTAACATGTGTGAACTGACGCAGCTGTAGGACCGGAACTACAGAGGAAACTGAAAGTTAAAAAATTGTCAAACAGGTGACTGATAACTTCTACCTCTGTGTCCGGCTCAGCGCTGCCTTGCTTTACTGAAGAAGACGTGTGAGGGATACTGCATACTGGGGGGGGGGGGGGGGCAGCCTGGCTGCCTCCTATGCTACCCATCACCCCTCGCCACATGGATGGATCCAGTGTGCCCACCGAGGAGGATACCCAGTGGATTGGGGACACGGGGGAGGGAAATGGGAATACCAACACAATATTTGCTCATTCAATGACAATAAAGATTAAATTTAATTTTGGACAATAAAGATTAAAAAAAAGACATGTGAGGGAAATTTAACATTCTCCCAGCTGCAACAATTTCTGAATTCCCTTGATTTGTGCCATAATCTATGGAGAACCACACTCTGTAGAGTGAGGGAGGTTTTTAGAATTTAGGAAGCTTCAGTTTTGTTAAGCAATATTAAAAACACTAAAAGCATGGAAGTAAGCAAAAGACAGAGATGAGATCCAATAAGGCCAAAGGAAATCAGGGCCCAGAGAAGACAGAATAAGGTGGCGGTGGACATAGAAAATGCATGTGAAAAGACAGAGGACCCCAGAATGAAGTAAAGCATATACATATAACCCTGTACTCGCTTCACAGACTGTACGTGAGCCAAAGCGACACATCAGCTTGAGAATAAAGGGATAGCAAAGTGTGTACTGAACTAATAGTAGCTAAAAGAAGTTCATTTTGTGGCATTTATAGTAGAAAAAATTCTAAAGTCAAAAAATTTGAGAAATTAAGATTGCATTTATGTGACCATAAGGAAGAAGCCACCATCCAGAGGAATCCCATTAGAAGATTTTGTTCACTTGTCCTTTTCAGGAAGACACAATCCTGAGCTTGTTCAGGTATCTCACAACAAAGCTTCAAAACTCATGGAACAAACAACTAATGGAATTAAAGGAAGAAATGGACAAATCTCCAAGCTCAGTGGAAACTTCCAGAAACAACCAAACAGACCAAAAATTACTAAGGAAAAAAATATGGATGATTAGAATAACAAGGGTAAAGGTTGAAAATTCGTGGAAACTCATGTTAGTATTTGTACGTGTGTTTCCAAGCACACAGACTCTTGTTATACCATAAAGCACATTTCCATGAATAAGAGATTCTTTAACCAGAGATCACCTAAAATAGAAATCAATAGCAGAATAACCCATACTCTATTGAGAAATGGCAATTCCTACAGAGCTCCAGTCCAGGGCCAAGCCTATGGAATCAGAGGGGCTCAACCAGCTGCTCACTGTGCCTTGATCATCCCTTCTCCTTTGGCTTTTCACTGGGGCCTCAGAGGATGTGAAGTGCTGAGTGCACCTCTGGGTTAGACAGCTGCCCTGTGAGGGTAGATGGAGCCTCACAACCACCTGCCCAAGGCTTTGTGTTGTCCTTTGGTTTTTCTTGGCTGTGTGCTATGCCTGCCCAGAGAGCATGGCTCCCTAACCAGGACTCCCGAGAGAGGTCAGAAAAGTGAACGACTTAGATGCATTTTATGACGGGAAGCCAGCCTGGAGAGAGCATGGTGTAGATCAGAGGGGAGTATGGGCTGTAATCAGACAGCCCTGAGTTTGAATTACTCTCTGAAACTCAGATTGTTTATCTGAGATTCTGACTCTGAATCACAGATGAGGACTCTGAGATTTGGAGGCTGGACCACAGGGTCCAGAGTCCTCGTCTGTGATTCAGAAGTAATATCTAGCATGATGGTTATTAGGATTGTAAAACAGAGCAAGCTAAACCACAAGATGTTGACACTATCCTTGCCAAATACCAATCAATGGCATCACGACTTGACTGAGTTGGAAATAATTGTGAGTGGCACGTTTCTCAGTGGTACTACAAATGGACCACCATGCAGGGAAGGCAGGCAGGGACAGGGGACATGTGGATATAGATGAATTTGCCGAGCTCCTTCTCACGTTGACAAGGTCCCCCTCATCCATTCTAGCATGCAAAGTCCTTGTTCTTGTGAGAGACTCCTGGCCTCCTGGTGAGACATTTTTTTCTGACCATTTCATGCTTTGTGATATTCTGTGATTTGTTTATCTTTTCTGTCCCTTTGTGTGAAGATTGTTTAGTTGACCAACCGTGGGACTTCTCACTCGGCATTGTATTCTGAAAAGGAACTGAGATCCCCAGTAGGCTCAACTCCAATGTAGCTTTTTCCCCCTACTCTATGGCTTTTTATTATTTCAGACTTGGTTCTTTGTTTGCTTAGGGGCACCTTCCTACCAGAGGTCCACTGCCTTCCTCTCATTACCTCCTGCATTAGTCTCGAAGCTCATTATCATCTGGCCAATACTAGTGAGAGAGGCTAACTTGCATGCTGTCCTTCAGGCTTCCTATGACACAGGAGCCTGCCTGTATTTGGTGCCCACATAATGATATCATGTAACTTAACTATCATTAAAAAACAAAAGCACCTTTTCATAGTGGTGAAGGAGGATAGGAAAAAGCTAGCTTCTTTTAGGCAGTTTCAGTGAGAGATTTAGTCCCAGAGAGAACCAGGAGATGCCACTCCACCTGCCATCTTGCCCTGGTACAAGAATAAAACTCTTGGCAGAACTGGAACTCGTGTCTGATTGAGACTCATCTACAGTGCCCCTTCTGCCTGTAGTCTAACACGCTAGTGGGCTGATGCAGGTGGGCAAGCCCTGTGGTCCACCCTCCAAATCTACAAACCAATAGGGTTTCCCCTTACATACCTGAATCTGACGCTATAAAAGTTGTGGCCTTCCTGTCCCTCCCCCTCTCTCAGCTTGACTCTCAGAGTGCTGTATTCTGTGCTGCTTGGGTCCCCGTGAGTTTGGTCCCTACCTCACCAAGGCATAGCACTGTCTCTCCATCTAAACTTTTTGCTTGCCTATGTTTTATAGTTTGGGGTAGCTTCTCACTTCAATTACATGTATAATTTTCCTCTGGTCTCTGAATCCACCACATGCACAATTCCCTTCTGCTCCAGATCTACCACATAAATGCTCTTAGTAACTCCAGACCAGCTACTTGTGTCATTTCTTTAAACTCGGGGTAAGCATGAGTGTCACTCTCTTTATTACTCACTTCTCCTCTGCATTTCTTGGTCTCGGCTTTGATGTTTTCCCTGTCATTTCTTAGTCTCACCTCTTAGCTTCCCTCCGCAGAAAAGCACAGAGCAGATGCCATGTGTGTTCAAAGTATATTTTCCCTCTGCTTTTCTTCCTTAAACTCTCTTCCTTTGCTCCCTTGACTTCCCTCCACAGGAAAGCACACAGTGGACGCCATGTATGTTCCTACACATATCGATCTTCCACGTGCTTGGGGCTCTCCAGTTTTCCCCCTATAAACTTCAATTTTTTCTTAAATAAGCCTTAAAAATCTATGCAGTGTTTTCCACATGAGAACGTGTTCTAGCCTTCCTTCCTAGATCCCAACCCCCCTTAAGTAAACTCCACAATTTGTGATTTTTCCCTTAACAAATGTAATCAACCAGAATTTATCCTTCCTGAGTCTATCTTTATTAATTCTTTATTAAAGTTAGCACAGAACCCAAACTTGGGGTTCATCAATCCTCCTGAATCCCAAAATCCTGCATCAGTGCTATACACCAAGCACTGTTCTAAGCATTTCACACAAATTTAATTTTCATAATATTCCTATGAGACAAGGACACCTATTATCCTAATTTTATAAATGAGGAAGTTAAGGTACAGAGAGTTTTAGTAACCTGTTCATGATCACAGCAAGTTCTGGTGAAGTCACATTTAGAATCACAGCCCTCTGGGATCTCTCAGGGGCTATGTAATGTTTGTGCTCACAAGACTGTGCAGGCCTAACCTGAAACTTCATTTTATAAATGAGACTGTGGAGTCTAACACTGGAAGATGATGTGCTCCAGATCCTTTGGATGGGCTAAAAACACAATCCACTCATTTACTTAAGGGCTGTGCGGGGGGAGCAAAAAATAGAAAACGTTATAAACAAAGATGTCTCGCCTGAATTGAAAACCAAGTGAGCTAAATTTCAGTTGTCTCCTTAAATTTAGTGTTAGTTCAATACCAAGGGTAACAACAAGGTTTCTGCCCATTACTCTTTTACATAACTTTCACAGCAGCTACATAAAAGCAGCATATCCAGAGTTAAAGGCGAGAGAGGCAGAGCTGGGGACACCTAAGTCCCTTAGCTGAAACACCCTAACAGTGAATAAATGTGACAGTGAGACGCAACCTCACTGTTCCTTCCAGAGCAGCTCTACAGACTCAGCGTTCTCCAGGCCTGCCTCCTGAGCACTCTTTCCTCCCATGTCTTGTCAGCTCCAGGCCATTCATCAGCCTGCATTTGGATATCTCTGGAGACCTTATACAGCCCCTAGAATCCAGGCTAGGTGGCCTCATAGCGACTCTCCAAGTGCTCTTCCCCATCACAGCCTTGCTCACAGCGCATGTCCCCTGCTCAGCTGAGGCCAGGACCACATCTGTTCTGGAAGGCATCACGGGCTGGTGATTAAAAGCCTCTGCAATCTGGCCTGACTTCACTCTTGAGGTCTCTAGCTAAGGAATGCACCGAAGGTTCAAAAGTGATCAGCCTCATCTATTCATGTCTTAGTCCTCATTATGCATTTGACAAAAACTCCGTGGTGATGTGTATAAAGTAGCCAGGAAGCTGGGCGTGGTGGTGCACGCCTTTAATCCCAGCACTTGGGAGGCAGAGGTAGGAGGATCGCCATGAGTTCAAGGCCACCCTGAGAACATAGTGAATTCCAGGTCAGCCTGGGCTAGAGCGAGACCCTACCTTGAAAAACCAAAATAAAATGAAATAAAATAAAATAATAAAGTAGCCAGGAAATGTGAGGCACATCATACATCTTCTGGAAATATAAACATCATTGCATCTCCAGTGTGTGACACAGAGGCTCAAAAATAGCTGTAGGATGAGAAAGGTAAATGAATGAATTTTATTTCAATGATTTCTTGCCCCCTCTTCCTCCTTCTCCTTCTTTTTAGCTTTGAATGTGTTCTTTTGTGTGATGTAGATATAAAACTTTCCCAAGTCATGTTTAAGCAGTTTAATGTTCTCAGTGTAAGACTACTTTTCAAAGGGAAACTAGGAAAAGAAAAACTTAAGTTTCTTCTTGTGGATCATTGGGACAGAACAGTGAATATAACAATGTTTCAAGCTTTATCTATAACTTGCAACCCCCACACAAAATCTCCATTGAGGGTGAGCAAACTGCTGTCGATTGTTTTTGGATGGTTCCATTGATAAAAAACAGTTTGGTTATTTGGGATATGCAGCCAATTTAAGCCATGTTTTGGCACATCTCAAATGGGTTTTCCACTTCCTCCCCAGATGTACGAGTCAGCAGCAAGCAGGAATACACTGATGCTTATCCTATCCTGCAGTGTCCCTGGGCAGGCGTTTCCGAGTTTCCATGGGTTTTAAAGTGGCATGAAGATGTAGCTTAGGAGGTCTTCCTGACTCACCATGATAGATATCACTTTCTCTGTACCATGCTTCCTCCACTGGATGGCCAACAGGAAAAGCAGAGCCCATTTGCCAGTCTAAGATGTTCTTATTGTTAATATACAAGAGAAAGTGTGCTACCTGGTTTTCTATTTTGTATAAGCCTATGCAACTGACACATATTTCAAAAGTCTACTGAGTAGGAAAGTTCATCATCCCACTAGAGTTGGGCATGGTGGTGCACACCCATCATCTCAGTCCTTCCAAGGCTGAGCCAAGTGTGAGGCTAGCCGGGGCTACAAAGCAAAGCTCTATCTCAAAAAATACTAACCCCCCAAAAATATTTGAATCCCTAAATTATTACTCCAAGCCACTATAATTCTGGTGGCTGTTACTCATTTACTATGAAGCAGGAAATGCCAGTAATCTTTAAATGCCTCATTTGATTCTCAAGTGCATGTGGTAAAATCCTCATCCCTAATAATATTCAAGTAAGGAAACTCCATGACTTCAGTTAAGTAACTTGCCCTGGACCAAACTGTTCAGTGCAGAGGTATGCTCAAACCTGTTTGGATGACTTCCACTCCCACACCTCTATTCTGTGTCTTGGGTTAATTTTCAGGGTTTTGAGAACTTATAGACACAATCTCTCAATTCACATCAAGTCCTGTTTCCATTATTTATAAACAATGATTATGATTGTGTACTTTATTTTGCAATGTTTTGAGGGGAAATTAGGTAGCCAGTCAGGAGAGAGGACCCAAAGAGGGAACACCTGCCAGCCTGCTTCAGAAGAACCAGAGTTCAGTGTCTGATCAAGCCTATTCAATCAGCTCTCTCCACCCTTACCTCTCTTGAGCCAGACCAAAAAACTCTCTCAGACTCACCTGAGCTTGATGGCAAATCCCACCACAATAAGATTATAGCTAGATCCTTACCAGGTGGGCAAAGTCTCTTGTTGGCTTTTTCACCTCTCCTGAACTTCTAGGTCCCTGCCCTGCTCTGGTAAGCACCCCTCCTCTCAGCCAGGCTGAACTGAGATGGGGGGAGACTCTGGCTCCTGCTCCCATGTGGGCTCCCTACTCCTCCCCCTGCCTTTCACATGACAGGAGATCTCTGTACTTTCCTTCTCATTTTCTAAGTGCAAGCTTTTTTTTTTTTTAGAAAAAAATCCCTTTTCATATTTTTCCCAGGCCTGTGTTCAACTCCCACATGGCTTTCAGACCACATGGGTGTATCTATTCCCCCTTCCTCGGATTGTGGACTTCCCCTTATTTCCCTGAATAAATGGAATCGTTTATAAACTATCCTTCTCAGTCTATTTGTTCCAACTCATTGTTAAAAATAGATATGAACTCAGGGTTTAGAGTTAAAGGGCTTGTCCTGAACCCCCCAAACCAAACTGTTACAGTGTCATATTATATAAGCTTTTAAGACCACTTCCCCCTCATAACAACTAGCTTCATGTATATACCTTCATATTTAAAGCAGATATAAAACAGAATTTTTAGGTATGCAACACTCATTTCACAGATGATAATAAATAAGACCAAGAGAAGTTAAATAACTTGCTTCAAGCAGTAGCAACTAAATGGTGGAGAAAGAACTCAAACTCAGGGGGGTGTAAGTGAAAGGCCACCCTTGCTCAGCCCCTGCTTGCTATTTAAGTGTGTCTTGCTTCTTCAGCTACATTTCAACAACCCTTTGCCTGTGGGGACCTAGACTCTCAGGTAGGAGGAGTCGTTACACTTGGTTTTAACTCTCAGTGTTCAGGCTCAATATGCTGTACATTGGATTATTTATATATCATCAAAGGCAACAAGTTCAGGAGAGCTCACAAAAGATATGGAGGCACTTTACATAAACTCCATCTCCATGAAACCAACAGAGCACACATTTCAGATCATCTTCATTTGAAATGTGGAAACTCAGTAAAACAACATGACGACACAAATCAAATTAAAAATGACCTGTGTGAGAAATAACAACACTGACTTTCGCCATGATGGCTTTGGCACACCTCACATCCCTTTGTGCAACCTCTCTGCCCTCACTGGAGAGATGCGTTCCTGGGAATTTCTGCAGCGCATTTTTCCCACTTCTCCTAGTGTCATTTAAAGGTGAGCATTATAGCTTTGCTAAGAAAACCCTTTCCTTTGTTTGTGAGGGATAGTGATTTTATCACTTTTGACTTTAAAGTGAACTTGCTGCTTTTGAATATTTTATTTACTGTCCTTAGCAAATTCAAAGAAATGATTTCAGGTGGACCTCAGATAGGAGCTAATTCTAATGTTCTCTGATACAGTAGGTTCTTCTTATCAGTGAGGACCTTGAGAGAAATATAGAATTTCAGGGCTTGCCCTGTCAATCTACTGAGTGAGAGTGTGCATTTTAAATGTGACTTAAACATATTTAACTTTGAAAATGACTAATGGAAAAACCTTACAGATTTGAATACATAAGTTTGCCACATAAGGTTATAGTACCTACTCGCTCTGACTCTAAGTTTAGCTATTTGACTTATTTAGAACATTAAAATGAGGTGCAATAATGTGCAATTCTGAGCTTAGATTTCAAGATATCTCTTGCTTCCATTTGCTCTCTTGTGTCTCTTCCATCTCTATGGGAATATACCTAGGTTGGCTCTCTACAGGAAATAGACACAGTGAACTGAGCCAAAGTCCTCCAGGCAAGGCCAGTCTGATAAGCCTACAGCTATCCAACACTACACAAGTAAGAAAGCCCAGCCAAGGTTAACCCAGCCATCTGGTCAACCCAGCTGACTTAACCTTTCAAGTTGTGAATAGTCACTGCTGTGTGTCATGTGTTTTGTGGTTATGTTACATAACATCATTATGGAAAAAAAACATAAGCAACACTGGGGCAACAGATAACTGATACAAGTAACATTGAGATACTATAGATATTTTTCTTTTGAAAGTTTTGTTTACATGACAATTTTCTATTAAAAATATTCCATTAGGAGCATTTTGAGACAAGCAAAACAAGGTATCAAATAAAGAAAATCTGTGAGAAATCCAAAATGAGCAATAGGTTTTCATTATTGTGATTTTCATATTATATACATGTTAATAGATAGATATTAATCATATCTTCATAATGCCATGAGGCAATTAGTAAAAGTATGACATATTTTGTTTCATATTATGAATTGTATATAATACTAGTGAGGAATTAACCTGGCTAGTCCCTACCTAGTAAGAGAGTTGAACTGGACTGTCTTTCATCTTTAATGTTTTACATATACAGTCTTCAAGCTTTCCACGAAGGCAGCTCAGGCAGCCTCTAAAGAGACAGCTGCCCAAACAAAATGTGCACCCAGGTGGACCCTCCCCTCCATATCTCAAGAATGCATTACCTTGTTGACGCATCTTCATGGTTCGTATCCTTATTGCCCGGCCTCGAACCCGCCCTTCACAGAAGTAAGCACCATTGATCTTGCTGGCTTTTTCCCTCTTCCACACCACTTTTTTGGCCCATTCTCTGGTCACATCTTGAGTAACTTCCAGTGGATCTTGGTGCTGGTTCATTAAAGCTTCAAAGTCCCTTCCTATGGTGATGGGCTCGTTGGGGTGCCATCCAGAAGCAATGCAGGTGAGGGAGGTTTCAGCATCAGACACAAGAGGTAGGGAATTGATTAAAATCAGATCCATGGCGGCTTCCACTGTTCCTAAAAGGAAGAGGGAACATGATGCATGATGATGTCTAGTAACATGGCTGCATGAGGTAAGTTTCTCTTACCGAAAGCCTTGCCTAAAATAGCTGTGTGAACATCATTCTAAAATGCTATTCTGATCATGTGTCTATTGTCATTGGATGAGGTCCAAAACTCTTTACCATGACACCAAGTCCCTCACCTGCTACAGCCTGCTCCTTCTCCTGCCCCACTTTGTGCCCTAGCTATAATGAACTAACCATTATTCCACTCAGACAAGCATGTTCATTCTGTCTATTCTGTTCTCTCTCTCTCTCTCTCTTTACACACACTCACACATGCACACATGAACACACTATATTGCTTGACATATAGTTATGTAGTCATTAAATGTTTGCTGAGGGGCTGGAGAGATGGCTCAGAGGTTAAGACACTTGCCTGCAAAGCCTAACAACCTGGGTTCGATTCCCCAGTACCCATGTAAAGGCAGATGCACAAAGTGGCAAATGCATCTGGAGTTCATTTGCAGAGGTTCTGGCATGCCCTTTCTCTCTAAATAAATAAACAAACAAATAAAATATGTAAAAATGTTTGCTAAGTTGAGTTAAATATGAAAATTATATTGTTGTTCATAATAATTATCATTTGTTTTTAATAGACACTAATGTCATACTGTTCAAATAAAGTATTCTAAAGAAAGATATAAATTTTATACACTTCTACTAACTTTATAAGCCCTCAATTAAAAAAAATTTTTGTAGTTCCACATTAAATTCCTAAAGCTAATGGAGGCTAAGTGAAGTCTGCATTTCTGTCTGGACCTCCTTTACCTTATCTTCAAAATAGCATTGCTAAGACGTATCCTTCAGACTCTCGCTAAGATAAAATAAGGTAAAATACATAACTTGCTAAGCATTCACTGCTACTTGTTAAGTACCCAATGACCATATTTCACTTCCTTGTATTCTGTTTCCTGAATGCTCAATCCCAAAGTCCATATGCTTTCCAAATGTAAAAGTAAAACCCTACATGACCTTTAACATTTATTCCATAAATAAGGACGCCACTCTTAAAAAATATATATATGGGCTGTGGGCGCAACTCAGTGGAGAGCTTTTGCCTGGCATGCATGAAGCCCTGGGTTAAATCCCCAGACCACAATAAATAAATAGATATAGAAAGATGATAAGCAAAGATGACAGATGGATAGATAGATAGATGATAGATAGATAGATAGATAGATAGATAGATAGATAGATAGATAGATAGACAGACAGATAGCTGATAGATTAAATCCTCTCATTTTGGTTTCTCAGTATTTCTCTCTCTAACCACTCATAAACCCCACATCTACCTGCTTCTCCCCTTCTGTTTCCATATCCCTCTGACATAAAAAGATGAAGTATCCTGGATGATGAGGACCCAACATGTCTCAAAAACCTCTGTATAGATAAAAAGTAATTTGAGTAAGCTCTATGCTATCTCATTTGATCCCCATTACATTCCTTCAGAAAGCCTTCGAGGTGTGTGTGCACCATTATCTCAGTTTTAAATCCAAAGAGGTGAAGGCTCAAATGATTGTGGGTTGAGTACGGTGACATGAACTTGTGATCCCAGCACTTGGGAAACATGGGCAAGTAAATTAAAAGTTTGGGGCCAGCCTGGGCTATATAACAAGACCATATCTCAAATATTAAAGAGTAAAAAAACTAAGGTAGAAGAGATGAGGTAGCTGGTTTGGTGTGCTGTGGAAGGCTGAGCTGGGTTTCAAATGCTCTCTGGCCTTTCAGTCCTTGACTATACCATCCTTCTCCTACCTCAAAGACTTGCTGTTCCCTCGGCCAGAATTGCTTTTCCCTATTCTTGGCATAAGTAACTTTTTCTCAGCTCTTGGCTCTCAGCTTAAATGCTCACAGAGGGCTTCTCTATTGGCCTTACCTACAATACTGACACATCCGCCTCCCAATATCCTCTATGGGAGACTCCTGTTTATGTCATAAAGATTAACATCATTTGTGATTATTTTATCTACTCTCTTATTAAAGTTGTTTTGCATAGGAATGGGAATTTAGAAATGGATTTATACCTGTCTTATCTTGAGACATACAGGATATGAGTTTTAGATGAATGGACAGATAGACTGACAAGTGGACAGAAGGATGGATGGATGGATGGATGGATGGATTGATGGATGGATGGATGGATAGATGGATGGATGACTGGAAAAATTTTATTCCAGACCTTCCTGATCCAAAGCACTTACCTGGCTCCCTCTTCTAGAATAGTGAGGCTAAAGAAGAAAGCACTCCCAAGTCTAAACTGACCTCCTGGACCATATTTAACAGACTATTTGAGGCAGGCTGACTGACTGCTGAGGTTATCAGGGAATATCAACAAATGCTGTCACTTACAGAATGCCATAGAAGGTGGCTGAGCCTTTGAGATTGACTTGAACGCATTTGCCAGCTCTTGTTTGAGCACCTACTTATGCTAACCACTGTGCTTGGTGTATAATATTCATATAGTTTGTTTCAATAACAATTGCCAGTGTCTGTTGTGCCCAGTGATATTTTGAGGATTATCTTACTAGATGTTAAAATCAATATCTGATTAGTTAGGAACAAGAATTTCAACGGTTCAGTGAATATAAGCATTTGATGTATATTGGGACTGAGAGAGAAAGTCGCCCTGGCTTGGTTTCCAGCCTGATCTTGAAGCATCCATCTTACTTCCAACATCACTGGTAACTTTTAAGATTAAAAAAAAAAAAAGCGGGCAGAGGTTAGGATAACAAATGGGATGAGCTAGGAAATGTAACAGTGGAATGACACCTCCAAAAATAACACCAGCACACGCCTCCCGCCTCCACCTACAAATGCAGCCATGATTGTGAGTAAGAGTACGTCATTTCCTGCTGTCATCATTCCAGCATGCACCACTGGCATCCAGAGGAAGGAAGCCCTCATTCTTTCAGCGGCAGCTCCACCCATCCCATTCCTAGGACCAGTCACCTGGACCTGCTCCCGCCTGAGGCCCTGGCACTGGCCGCTGTGCACTTAATGACTTCAGGAAATAATAGACACCACAGTGGGTTGAAGAGATCAGCTAGGTGTGGATCCGGTTTTGTTATTCCCTTGCTCCTCCCAGCTATTTCCTCTTACTTGCAATGGTGATAAAAAGACATCATGTATCTGTGAAGCCTGAACTTGGTCACGTTGTGTCCCTTTACTCAGCATGTCTATTATAGGAAGCCCTCCTCCATCGTGAGCTCTGGCCTTAGTAACAGATCCTTTCTAACTGAAACCATGTATGATAGAGACAGGCCATCTAGACACAAGCAGAAAGATCAGGGGTATGGGTTTTGGGAATGACAAGAACTACCTACTATGTTCCTGGGATTTATTTTAAATACTATCTGCTTAGTTTTCTAAAAATAATAATCTGTGTCTGTATTTGTGTAACTTTTAGAAGGGTGAGACATGAAACTAAGTAGAAGGTGACCTCCTAGGAGGGAACTGGGCAGTCTCAGAGAAATGACCACTGAAGGACTTTTCTCCATGTATTTGAGTACAGGATTTTGAACAATTTGAAACTTACCTATACATAAAAATTCAATGTTCAGCCAGGCATGGCAGCACAAGCCTTTAAGCCCAGCACTCAGGAGGCTGAAGTGGAAGCAACACCATAAGTTCAAGGCCAGCCTGTGACTACTTAGTGAGTGCCCTAACCCCTATAGCTTTCTAAAAGGTTGTTCTACTGACAGGATGGAAAGGTCTGGCAGCGAGGGCACAGCTGACACTACCTAAGGAATCTGCTGTTAGGGACATTTTTCTAAAAATTACTGTCCAGTTGGCCATGTGGGCTGGCCATGCTAACAGCTTTCCTTCCATTCCAGCACTGTCCTCTCCATGCCATGTTGGGGAGACCGCACAGCCTGAGAGACTTGGTCACACTGTCATCAAATTAGAGCGCTGGGGAGACAGCTCAGTTCAAGTGATTGCCTCACAAGCAGGAGGAACTTAGTTTGATTCCCCATACCCACATAAAAAAATCAGATGTGGTGTTAAGTGACTAAGCGCCTGACTTTTGTCATATCTGGTGCTGGAGCAGTGGGAGAAAGGACCCCTGGGGGTCACTTGCCAGTCAGTCTAGCCTGCTTGGTCATCTCCTGGCCCATGAGAGACCCTGTTTCAAAAAATAAAATAATAAAAGAAAATAAAAATGAAAGGTGGATACCATTCCTGAGGGATGCCATCTAAGGCTGTTCTCTGGCCAACACACACATATGCCCTTATTTTCACATGTACTCACACACCAAACACACATATGTACAGACAAAAATATTAACTATTCAAATGAAAACATAGCATCAAGACTAAGGGTTTTCCATATATAAGGTACATATTACATCTCACATATCTTCTCTATTTTGGAGATTAATATTATTTTCCACTTGTTTATAATAAGGCCTGGGTTCAATTGTCCAGTACCCATGCTAAGCCAGGCGCACCAAGTGGCACATGCATCTGAAGTTCATTTGAGTGAGTAAAGAAAGATCTTTTCATCACTTTACAATGTTTTTGTATCAAAGTGTGTGGGTGTTTACAAGGAAACACTTGCTATGTGGCATGATGTTTACCAAATCAACAGATCATCACAAAGGAAGCATAAAGCTCCCTAAAATGTTTGGCTCAATGAATTTCCTGTGTGCTATACTGAACACCATCTAGTCTTTCCCAGTGATGTTCTTTGAGTGAAGCACATTGTGGTGAACTCAAAATGCTTAGTATTTTTTTATTGTCCATACAATGAGTTGTCATCCCCAATTCCCCGATGCTCCCCCTCCCCCATCCCCAACCAGCTGGATGTCCTCCTCCGTGGGTCGTCTGGAAAATGCTTAGTATTTTTTTTAATCACGCTGGGGCTTGAACTCGGGGTCTTGTGAATGTTAGGCAAGTGCTCTGCCACTGAGCTACTGAATTACATCTCTAAAATTTCTTTCACATTTTAGTTTTTCTTATATTCAATACTGCCTTGAATAACAACCCATTAAATAAAATATAGAAATAAAAATATTTTTCTTTTAAAATAATCATAGCAGTGATTTTGAACCTGTATCAATATCTATATAATTCTCTTTTTCTGAAAAGAGTTCTTGAAGTTTCTGAGAATAGGAGCAGTAAAATCAACAGACTGCATTGCACATATCCACACACATGCATACTCTGAGCTTTATTTTATTTTGTTTCCTTTTTTTTAGTTCATGTGTGTAGTACGTGGTATATGTGTGCAGATTCAGTCGGGCCCTGTGTGCACAGATTTGGAGGCCACAGAACAATATGAGGTGTCCTTCATCACTACCATATTAGTTCTTTGAGAGAGAGTCTTTCACTGAACCAAGAACCTCCATTTTCAGTCACACTGGCTGACCGGTGAGCCCCAGAGAGTCTCTGGTTTCTTCCCCGTCCCCAGGACTGGGGAGTGATAGATATGTGTGGTCATGCCTGGAGTTTTACATGGGTGCTGGGCATGGAACTCAGGTCCTCATGGGACCTTCATGCTTGTCTGTCAGACACTCTTACACACTGGGCCATTTCTCCAGCCTCTCATATATATATATATAGGCTCCATGATACATTTCAGTTGAGAAGAAAATTTATTTTGCTTAGTTAAAAACATTAAGTGCAGCAAGAGAGAGCTGTGGCCCATCTAACCATACCAACCAACCATAGGCCCGATAGCTGAGATCCTGGCAAGAGATGAGCCACCACAGTCATATCATGAAGGATCCATTTGGAACCCTGCAGAGAATGACGGGATGAACAAGGGACCCACAGCCACAGCCATTCAATCAACACAGGATAAGCCAGTGAGGCAGAAACCAATGATTTTTGACACAAAGACCCCTAAGCTCACAACATTAAAGCAGCCTTAAAACTCACCCACCATGACTCAGGGAACTGAGCGGAAGAGGGGAAGGAAAGAGTGTGAGAGCCGTGATGGGGGAGATTATCCAGAGGCATGATGCCCCTGAGTAACAACATACTAAGACCAGGAGATATCCAACTGATTGGGGATGGGGAGGAAGGGCATTGGGGAACTGGGGATAACAACTCATTGTTTGCCCACTAAATAATGTAACTCATTATGAACAATAATAAATAAATATATATATACATACATACATGAAGGGTTGGGGAGATAGCTTATCCACTAATGGTGCTTGCTTATCAATCCGGACAGCCCCAGGTTTGATTCCCCAGTATCCACGAAAAGCCAGAAACACAAGTTGGCACATGAGTCAGGAATTCATATACAGCAGGAAGAGATGTTCTCATGTTCTCTCTCTCTCTCTCTTTCTCTCTCTTTCTCTCTGTCCATCTATCTCTCAAATAAATAAAAATATTTTTAAAAACATTGAAACTGCACAGATCATCAGTTTTAACTCCTTTTTAGTAGATGAAGGAACATTTTAAATCATAAATGTCAATGAAACTACATTCCACTGCAGCACATTATTGTGCTAAACACTGTGTGTGCATCATGTTTCCAGACCCACGTGGGCACAGTACCAGCACTGGTGACCCTGGTTCCCCGGTTTTAAAGGGCTGGGAATTGAAGTGGAGAAAGCAGGTTGGATCATCACATGGCAGGACTATTCCCCTGTGTCTCCATCATCTCAGCACTGCACTGAGTGGCGCCTTGCTAATATGTATTTGGAATAAAGAATCATATCCTTAAAACAACTGTATGCTGTTTTTGATATAAGCTAAAGATTCTCTGAAGACGTTCATGTAATCTCACTTTTGTAACAGAAGGAGTTTCTTTAAGTTGGATTTGAAATGAGAATTAGTGCTGTCTTGGCTCAAAGCACTTCAGAAATCAGGAGATTGGCAAAGAACTAGAAAGGCCTTACTTAGCCAAAAGCACTTTTAAAATCAAGGTGCTGGCAATGAGCCAGAAACATGAAGATAGCACAAGAGCTATCCCAGAGAGTTTATGCAATAGCTGAATTGTAGTTTAGGTCTAAAAGATTTTTTTTCACGACAATGTATCATTTGTATGTCCATTCATCCATTAACTAAACATTCCTTAATTACTAAGCAGCTGGACCTGAGGGGCAAACAATGAAGAAAGCAGGCACCATCCATGGCTTATAAGCAAAAGTGAGAGACTTGTAGAAAGTTAATCCCACGGGTAAACACAACATCGGTATCGGGATAGGTACCGAGAGAAAGAATTACAGGATGCTATGGGATGATGGCATAAAAGTGAACTCAATCCAGCTTGGGAGAGAAAGTTTGTGCATGTTTAGTCTAAAAGAGCAATGGAATTACCGCTGCAACCCAAGGAAGTTCTCAGAAGACAGAAGAATCTTCCCCAAAGGAATACCTCCTGAGTAAGACTATAAGGGATGAATAAAATTTCATAGAATTACCTTCTGCATCCTTCCTCTGTCCCAAAGTTGGCAGTAAGTACTGTTTTTTGGGTCTTAAACCCTACTGGTGCCATTTCTATGTGTCAACCCCATGTTAAAGTATTTTTAGTAATGCTTCTGCCTTCTTGTCTGCCCTGAAGAAATCCAGGTCCCCAGGCTTGTTTCCAGCTCTTTAATCTCTTTTTGTTTTGTTCTCCATGATCCTTTTATGTACAGAGTACGTCTCTGAGCAATGGCTTCATCCTCAAAGTTTCTTTCAAGATGTTGGATAATTAACAAGATGATACCAAAATGCATAAGACTGGAAATAACAAAGGAAGTTAATAACATTTCTACTATATAGCTGGGACCTTAGAGCTTGGCCAGGGCATCCGGATGTGACTGGGCCATGTCTGTCCACGCAGGATGCCAAGCCAGTTTCTTCCAAGGGTATGCCTGCTTCCCATGTCTACTGCCAAGGCAAACGGGGCCCTTGTCTATCTTCTCTTTCCATCTGCAAATGCCTGAAAACTTCCAGAGGCTAAACAACACATGTTCTAGTTGGAATTAGGATCAGCCAATGTAGTGAAACCTTGTTGGACAGTTGGCACTTGTACGCATTGACATGCAAACTCTACCCTGGGAGCTGCCAGGAAGAATTGTGGGACCACCAAGCCAAGGATTGTTCAAACTGGGACTTTAGAGTTGTCTTCTTGGGCAACAGAATAAAGACTGAGGCCTCTAGAAAGGACATTGGTCACACAATGAGTAGTGTAAAGCCAGCCCTCAAGTTCTGACTTCTCTCTGGTAGCATTTCTGTCACCCCAAGCGTAGCAGTGTAAATGGCCAAATCCAAGGACCTGGGGAGATGGCTCAATGGTACATTTCGTCCACAAGCATGAGGGCCTTAGAGGGCTGGGTGTGCCCTCAGTTCGATTCCTCAGCACCTAAATAAATATCTGGCATGGTCATGTGTGCCTGTAACTCCAGTCCTGTGTAGAGCAGAGACCAGAGAATCACTGGGGCTCGCTGATCAGCCAGTGTGACTGACAATGGCAGCTCTGAGTTCAGCAAGTGGCGCTATCTCAAGGAAATAACAAGGAAGAGTGTTAGAGAAGGGGACCTCACATGGAACATTTGAAAACATATTTAGCATGACTACTTATCCCAAAATACAAATGGAAAGATATCTTATTATTTGTTATTTAATCAACAAAGGTCATAATACCTCATTAATAGGAACATCTCCACTGTTTATGGGGAATGTAATTTATAAGATGTTTTAGAGAACATGGTCAAGAACTCTACAGTAATCACAAAGTTACATAAAAACAAGCCATAATTTATTATTCATATATAGTCACTTCTCTAAGCATGTGACACATGATTCTATAAATCCTGATGAAAATCTTATGAAATGTGTTCTCTGACTACCCTCAATTTAGAGAAATGGAGACAGAGGCAAAGAGAGGTTAGGCACTTGGTCATGGTCACAGAGCTAAAGTGGACCCACAGTTAAGCAAACTGGATTTTCTCATTTTTCTGCTACATAGTCAAAATCATCACCCAAACTAGGTGTGGTGGCACACACCTTCAATCCCAACACTGGGGAGGTGAGGCAGGAGGATCACTGTGAGTTTGAGGCTAAGCTACAGCCTGAGCTACAGAGTGAGTTCTAGGTCAGCTTGGGGGTAGAGTGAGACCTGCTTCAATAAATAAAAATAAGATAGATAGATAGATAGATAGATAGATAGATAGATAGATAGATGATAGATAAATAAATGATAGATAGATGATAGATAAATAAAAGATAGATGATAGATAAACAGATGAATAAATAGATAGATTATAGATGATAGATTATAGATAACAAAAGTGTCATCCATTGCCTCACTGCCTGTGTCTTGAACCCATTCTCGTATCTATTACACCAAGACACACCAAAAATATATCTTTTAACAATCAATGAAGAAAAATTTGCCTTTTAAGCAAATATTATTGGATGACTGGGTACGTATATGCAAAGCAACAATAATAAAACAGTACTAACCTAAAGCCTCCAGTCTTACACAAAGCTTAATGAAAACTGTATTATGGAAAAATAAAAATGTAGGTAGATATGGGAGAAATTTTCATGAAGTGAATGCAGTTAGGCAGATAATGAGTTTGTTTGTTTAGCTAATATGCCAAAAGTTCAAAGAAGGGGAACACAGACAACTCTGTCCTCTGACCTCCACATACATGCTGTGCCTCACATGCCCACACACACAAATAAATATTTTTTAAAAAGAAAAGCGTATTACAGTTTGGGACGAAATGCAAGTTATTACATATCTGACAACTCATGGTCAGATAAAAAATCAAAACTCAATAGGCAGAAATCACACAACACAAAATCAAACAAAAGATTTGGTTCACTTTGTCCAAAAGGATATGCAAGTGACAAATAAATACACAAAAATATATTCAATAACATTATTCATTAGGGAAATACTAGTGAAGACCACAAAATCTCACCACACACTCATTAGAACAGGTCTTAAAAACCTGATAATATCAGTGCAACCTAGAATGTGTAGCAACTTTAATTCATATATGTTACAGTGGTAACATAAAATACAGGTTTTATAGTTACCGGGGAGAATGGTTTAACTGGTTTTTAAAAAATATTTTATTTGTTTGAAAGAGAAATTGAGAGAAGCAAACAGAGAGAGAGAGAGAAAGAGAGAGAGAATGGACACACCAGGGCCTCCAGCCACTACAAACGAATTCCAGACACATGTGCCACTTTGTGCATCTGGCTTTATGTGGGTCCTGGGAATCGAACTCAGGACATCAAACTTTACGAGAAAGTGCCTTTAATTGCTGAGTCATCTCTCCAGCCCAGTTTAACTGTTTTTAATGAGATTGAACATATATTTACATAGTACCCAGAAGTGAAAGTTTATGTTCATGAAAAGAATGTTTATAGAAACTCTGTTTATTCATAATCTCACCAAACAGGAAACTTCCAAATACCCTTCAATGTATAAATGTGATACATATGCAAAGAGTGAAATATGACTCAACAATAAAAGGGAACAAGTACTAGTAGTTAAAAATAGCATGGCACTGCGCTGAGTAAAGAAAGCCAATAGCAGAAGACTACCTGCCATCGTGTGCATTTATACATCTGTGGAAAAGACAATCCTGGATCTTTGGAAATGACTCAGCAGGTAAGGGGCTTCCTGTGTAAGCAAGAGGGCATGAGAGAACCTGAGTTTGATCCCCAACACCCACATAAAGAGCTGGGCATGGCCGCTGTAATCCCAGTTCTGTGAGGATGAGAGAGACAGGAGAATTGTTGGGGCTCCCTGGTGAGCCAGTCTAACAGTGTTTGGGGATGAGGGAAAGGCCAGCTCCAGGATCAGTGAGAGACTCCCTGCCAAGGACACAGTACAGAAGAACAGGAGGACAGGACGCCAGCATTCTCCTCTGGCCCCCCCAGGCAAGCTGGCCAGATGTGTGCATCTGCATACAGACACACATACACTATACAAACACCACAGTACTACTTCTCTCTCTTCTCTCTCTCTCTCTGTCTCTCTCTCTGTCACACACACACACACACACACACACACACACACACACACACACACACGCAAGCATGCCCTCTAAAAAGACAATCCCTAGAAACGAAAAGCAGACAGTGGAAGCCAGGGAGTAGGGATGAGAGAGTTCTGACTACAAATAAGAGGCATAATAAAAAGAGTTTTGGTGTGATAAAACCGTTTTATATCTTGATCATGGTGGTGTTTACAGGAATACATGCTCTAAAACTCATGAAGTTGAACACAGATAAAATTATACTGGATATTAATTTTATAAATGATAAATTGGAAACAGCATAAAGTCTATGAACAGAGGCATGGCTATATAAAGGTTATTCATATACACATACATATACACAGGATGATGTCCTGACACAACAAATGAAGAAACAAGATACACAAGGTATTGATGAATGCATTTTTGCTAAAATACAGAGAAAAGCCTAGAAATCCTACAGCATACCAGTGCTAAAGACTAGTAGTGGGGTGAAAGAAACACAGATGTTCGATTATTCCTTACATACTTAATACTGTATTTCCTTCATAATTTTAAGATTAAGATTTTAACATTTTTTAAAAAAAATTTATTTGCCAGCAGAGAAAGAGAGATGGACAGACAAACACAGAGAAAATGGGCACACCAGGGCCTCTTGCCACTGCACACAAACTCCAGATGTGTGGACCACTTTGTGCATCTGGCTTTATATGGGTACTTTGGGTTGGAACCCAGGCTGTCAGGTTTTACAAGCAAGTACCTTTAACTGCTGAGCCATCTCTCCAACACACATCTCTCTGTGTGTGAGAGAGAATGAGTGTGAGTGTGTGTGAGAGAAAGTGTGTGAGTGTGTGTGTGTGTGAGTGTGTGTGAGAGAGTGTACAGGACAGGGTCTCTCGCCTCTTCGAACACCTATGCCCTTTTTGCATTCAGCTTTAAGTGGGTGGCTGGGGAATTGAACCCAGGCAAGCAGGCTTTACAAGCAAGCATCTTTAACCACAGAGATGTCTCCCCAACCGCTAAAGTTAAGACTTGTATTTGTAGGATGGTACATATTTAATCAATTAAGGCAGGATTAATTAGTCACTGGCTGTCTCCTTGCTAAGACAGTGAAACGAAAAAAGACCAGCTTTGTTCACCTTCAGTTCCCCAGCGTGGAGCTCTGTGTCTTCAGACTGTACCTAACGTTTACTCTGCTGGCTGTGAAATGGAAGTCATTCCTCCTAACCCCATGTAACTATTTTGTGAATTACTAATGCCTTACACAAGCAACCACTCCTGGAACAGTGAAGCTGGCAGGAACGTCAGCCTTGAACTTCTACATATTCTCATCTGGGAAAGGAGAAAATAGCATCTAAAATCATTCATCTTTGTATAAAGAGTCATTTTATTAGTATCACAAATATCTGATTTTATCAAATAAGACTGTATAAAAACCAGATTTTGTTGTTTAAACGCGGCGCCCTTGGAGAAAAGACTGGTGGTGATTTTGAGTCGTGGTGTGTCCACTCCTTACACTTCAAACACGTACTGGGCAGGAAACTGGCCAGATCAGGAGCTCAGGAAGATTCCCTGAGTTTCCTTCTAAGCCCTTTGATTCCTGACCCCTACTTACAGGGCTGACCTTAACAGGAGACTGGTTTTCTGCACATGGTAGCTGCTTTGGAGAGACAGGGCCATAAAGTTACCTGAGCAGTGGCCCATGGGTCTTTCCACTGAGCCTCCAGGAAACTGCTCAGCTGACCATCCCGAAAGGCCCTGTGTGTCTCTGGACTTGAGACCTCCTCCTTTACATTTTCTTCTGTCTTTAAAAGTCTGTGAACAGTTAATATTTGATTTCTGCCAACAATTTTGTTGAATGGTCTTTGGCTTTAAAAATCAAACAGGGGGATGGGAAGATGGCTCTGTGGTTAAAGGTGCTTGCTTGCAAAGCCTGCAGGCCCAGGTTCAATTTCCAAATCACCCATATAAGCCAGATATAAACAGTGGCATACCTGGTGTTCATTTGCAGCAGCAAGAGGTCCTGGCATATGCATGTATGTGTGTGTGAGGCACACAGACATGTGCAAATCAATAAAACTATTTCTGAAATCAAATTGATAGCCATCACTCCTTGATATAGAATTAAAATGCTGGTTAAAAATATCTTTGCAATAAGAATGCTTTGAAGATTAAAAGAGATCTTTTACATAAAAGTGCCTAGTATCACAAAACTTTTTCCTAGAGAAAAGCTGCCTGCTTGCTTGGTGTTTTCAAACAAAAAAACACCTGATTCTTGGCCAAAATAAATTTTTTCATTAGCAAAATGTATATGTACATTGCGAATCTTTTGCATAATAGATCCTGCTTTCCTTCCCTTCCCTTCCCTTCCCCTTCTCCTTCCCCTTCCCCTTTCCCCTTCTCCTTCCCCTGTTCTCCCTTCCCCTCCCCTCCCCTTCCCTTCTCTTCCCTGTACTTTACTTCTCTTCCCTTGGGAATAGGGCAATAGCTCTGCATTCCCATCCCTCTGGTTGACTCTCTAATGGGGTCATGACAGTTGCTATGGAGTAGGAGGCTGATGGAGTCTCTAGGCTCATATCACCTGGTGTAGGAATTCCTTTACTACAGAAATCAATTGTCCTTCAGCCCTGTGACCGAATTCCAGTTATTTGAGAAGCAGCTGTTTTGATCATATTCCCTTGCTATCAAAAACAAAAATCAAACAAACAGAAAACACCTGTATACCTGCCAGCTACAGACACTTTTGCCAGGTAGACTTCTAACTGAATGTTGTATCAGTTTTTCCCTTACCTAAACTCGGGCTTGCATATCGCAAGAGATTTCAAAACAGGCCTCTGAAAATCATCAGTGTGAATATATTCAGGTCATCCTCTTAGAACTTTTTTTAAGGGTTTATTTTGGCTTACAGTCTCAAGGGGCAGCTCCATCCTGGCAGGGAAAACGATGGCATGAGCAGAGGGTGGACATCACCTCCGCCACAGCACTGCAAACAGCGGCAAGGAGGTGTGCCCGGAATTTTCTACCTGACCTCACATTTATTGCAATAGCAATGACTTAATTTCAAACACCATGAGAACTCTTGTTTGGAAGACCTGCCTAGAATCTCTACACAATCCATGTCCCCTGTCTACGCTGGTGTCCTCCGACACATCTCCTCTTTCATGTTCGACTGGCTGCCCTTGAAGTGCCTTGGTCACCTCCCTAGAGCTGATGTTTCTTTAAGGAAAATTATTTGCAAGTCACTGCTTTCAAGTATTTACTCGTTCTGTTTTTAATAGCAGTATTACAATTGCATGGGGTTATTTAAATTATTTTAATAACCCAACAGCTATAAATCAAGTGCCCATTATAATTCAGATACTTTCAGTGCATTATCTTAATTCCAACAACCACCACATGAATAGGACGTGGCATCTTCAGACTACAAAAACAGAAACTGACTTAGACAGAAATAGGGAACTAAATGAGAGCTCAAATGTCAAATCCAGAGCAGGGTGAGAATTCATACTTATTCATGTTCCTATGCCCAATGTATAAGCCATGCATTTAAAGAGCAGGTTTCTCTTGGGTCTCAATTCCTTTCACAGTCCTTGGAGCCCTGAGACAAATGCCCACTGGATGCCTAGCTTGACCTCTCATATGCAGTATGTCCAGAGGGAACTCGACCTGTTTTCCTCTTAACCTTCCCTCTCTTCCTTCCACATTTCTTAGAGCCCCACCTTTCTAATAACAGGTATAGTAACTGTCAACTGTCCTTCATCGTTGACACCCAGAGCCCATTGCCTGTCCTTCCTAGCTCTGGACACCTCATTCTCCCCATTAATGTGAGCGCTAGAGTTGCCTGGGCTGCCACCTGCCCTTCCTACTCATTGCTGGCACTGCCTCTTCCACAGAGAAGCTGTTCCTTTCTCATTCCTTTCCAGTTCAGCTCTATTTTCTTCCAAAATGCAGCTAACATCTCAATGCTAAAAACATATATGATACGTTCTTTTCTACCACTCAAAATATAGAAATCAAACAGATAGACTGTCATAATTGAAAATCCAAAAAAAAGGATTTTAAGATGTACCAAATGTGAGGTCATGTTTACTTAATAAAACCATGAGATGAAAATATGTCCAATTAACTATTTTGTCCTTGCACCTTCAGGTATATATTCATCCTGAGCAACCCTTATGGCAGATTGAAATCATCACGTGATGGCACCCTGTAAACTCTCCCAGCCTCCCATTAAACACTAGACAATAACGCATCACTACAAAAGCAGGGCTAGCCACGCCTTCCCATCAACCACAAAGACCAATGGAATTAAATTTTAAAATGCATTTTCATCAATAAGCTATTTCTAAAAATGTCAATAATCCCTCTTAAAGTTGAAACTGTATACTGCGGAATGCTAATCAAGTCTCAAATTTCCTAGTAAGTTAGCAAAGACTTGTAAGGGAAAGGAGGAATGATTAGGATGCAGGTCCAGCATAGGTAGTCAAAATATAACTTTGTTATTTATTATTAGAAAGAAAAAGGCCTGGATTTTAAAGAGTGTGTTTGCAAAGCTGAAACACGGGCAGTAATAAGATTATCAGAGTGCATCCATCACGAATGACTAGGGAAGATGAATGCGAACACATTATAAGCCAAACGAGCAAAGACAGTGGAAAAAAAATGAAAGGAAACATCAAGGAAGTATAAAATCTGAAGCATAAAGCAAAACGTCAGAAGTTAGGAATAAGTATTTGTTATATAAAGATCAATGCTTAAACTGACATGCAGGAAGAAAAATTCTGAAGTCTATGGAAAAACTTAACTTTTCTAAGATAATGCAAATGAAAGACTCACTTAAAACAAAACTCATAAATATTTAAAAGCAAAGGGATGGGCAAAGAATTTAGCAAGAAAAGAAAAACGTGAATAAAGAAAAAAGCAAATGTAATAATATTATCAGACAAATTAGAATTCCAGATAGAAGGTATAAAATGGAATAAAGTCAACCTTAGAGCATTAGAAATCAAATCCATAAGGAAGTGTGCTAGTTATGCTTCTTACGTCATTTTATTTCCACACATCCTGTCATACTCAGCCTGGTCTAGAGTGAGACCCTAACTCAAAAAAAAATTAAGAAAAAGAAAACAGAAGCTGTGGTGGATTTATATAATTCTAGCCCTCTGAGAGAAAATACAAGCTAGAGACAAAAAAAATTCCAGAACCTTGCTGAGACCACAGCAAAGAACAATAACAACAAAATAAGAACCTGAGAGAGAGAGAGAGAGAGAGAGAGAGAGAGAGAGAAAGATCCTGCCTCAAATGAGGTAGAAAGCCAAGTACCAACCTAAAAGTTGTTCTATGACCTCTACACGCACACATGCTCACACAATCATGCACACATAAAAAGTTATATGAAAAGATAAAATTTCTAGAAAATAAATAAGAACTCTACTTCAATACTGCTCCAATAAACTTAAACTCCTTCAGAGACAGTGGTATGATTGTAAATATTTTTCCAATTATTATAAATAGACCAAGAACCCTACTTAGAAGACCATTCTAAGAGAGGTAATAAAACTCAAGAAAGACAAGAGAGAAAAAATAAACTTAAATTTTAAAAATGCAAATTCTGAGATGTTCCTTACTATGAACAGAGTTCAATCAGAGAGCCTCTGACATCTGTTCTGGACTCTCACTGGAAGAAAGACCAGAGGTAAAATGGTTCCTGCTGAGCAGATGCTTTAAGTCACAAGAAAACCCTACATATAATTCATAGCTGATACATTTCTAAACACACACAAACTGATCTTATTAGAAAATATTAATTTCCAATGTGACACTATAAAGTTAAAGGCTGGAACTACATTACCAAAAATTCACAGCAGCTATCTGTTTTTGCAATGAGCTTATGAAAAATGATAACACTTTTTTTTGTGATAGGGTGTCATACTGCTCAGGCTGACCTTGAACACACTATGTAGGGAAAATGATCTTAAACTTCTCATCCTCCTAGCTCTACTCTCCGGAAGTACAAGCATGTACCGCCATGCCCAGTGTATTCGATGCTAGAAATCAAACCTACTGCTAGGCAAGCATTCTACCAATGGAGCTACATTTTTTAAAGAATATTTTAAGCTAGTATAGTCCTATTACTTAACTAAAATAAGGAGCTAGCCCTTGGAAGGCAGAGGTAGGAGGATCGCTGGGAGCTCAAAGCCACCCTGAAACTACATAGTTCCAGGTCAGCATGGGCTAGAGCAAGACCCTAACTTGGAAGAAAAAAAAAAAGAAAAGAAAACTACTTCGTGTCTCACTCATAAAAAAAAAAATCCCACACCTTAGTAACCAAGTTCAGCAGTTCATTGATGATATGTATCTTCCAGAGATACTACAGGCTATCCCCAGAGGGCAGGCAACATGCTTTAGAACATCACACCATATGAACACGTGACTTAATATGAAAATCACAGGGTGTACCTGAAGTTAGCTGTGTCCCATTAACATCCTGTTATGAATGGTGGGAGAGGACAAACAAACAAACAAACAAACGGAAAAGATGTCAATGTAGAATTGAAAAGAACCATTAGGTGGAAGGAGGATAAGGAAGGGAGACCAGAGAAGCTACTGGAAAGGGATTATGATCAAATCCATTATATACATGTATGAAAGTTGCCAGTAAAAAGTTTCCAGAATTCTTTAATCAATGAAGAAATTATAAGGCTGGAGAGATGGATCAGCAGTTAAGGTGCTTTCCTGCAAAGCCTAACAACCTGAGTTGGATTCCATAGTATCCACATAAAGCCAGCTACTCAAAGTAGTGTATGCATCTGGAGTTTGTTTGCAACAGCTAGAGGCCCTGGTTCACCCATCCTCTCTTTCCTCCCCACCACCCAGCCCCTTCTCCCAGGTATGGTGGGGTATGCTTTTAATCCCAGCACCAGGGAGGCAGAGGCAGGAGGATCACTGTGAGTTTGAGGCCACCCTGTGACTACATAGTGAATTCTAGGTCAGCCTGGGCTAGAGTGAAACACTACCTCAAAAAAGGGAGGGGAGGAAGGAGAAAGAGAAGAGGAAATAGTTATCTACAAAATTTTACCAAAACTTAAAAAAAAAGGTCAAAGGCACGAAGAGATGTCTCATAATGTTAAAAATCTAAAGGTAGAATGTTGGAAATATGAAAACTCTCAGTAGTGTGGGAAGAAGACTCAGTGGATAAAGCACTTTGCCCCACGACTCTGAGTACCTGAGTTCAGATCCCCAGCCCCACATAGAGTCAGAAACTGGGGAGGGCTTCTAGAATCCCATGTATCTATAGTAAGAAGGGAGGTGGCGACAGAATTTCCCAGAAGTTCTAGAATGAAGTGGTGAACAACAGACTCAACAAAACAAGGTAGAAGACTGACCCAAAAGTTGTTTTCTCACCTCCAACCTACGCTATGGTGCGAACATGCACACGTACACACACACTCCAAGTAAATAAACAAAAAAGAAAAGTCTGATTAAGTTAATGCATAACTTTAACAACAATCAAAATTCCAAAACACAGCAGAAAGAAAGAAAGAAAGAAAGAAAGAAAGAAAGAAAGAAAGAAAGAAAGAAAGAAAGGAAGGAAGGAAGGAAGGAAGGAAGGAAGGAAGAAAGGAAGAAAGAAAGGAAGGAAGGAAGGAAGAGAAATAAAGAAAACAGGCCAAACAACACATCAATATACAAGGCTGCAGGTAGTTAACAAAATGTGGGTGGGTGTCTGATACTTGATATGAAGCTGTCTGCATTGGCCCAGGATAAACCACATCTTCCTTTCATTAGTTCAGTGGGTCTCACCCCTAAACGTCACCTGTGTCTCTGTGTCCTCTTTACCCATGTGTTTCTGTGTGTGGACAAACTACTGATACCCTAACTCTTACCTGAGGTTCAGGCTGAGTTGCATGTCTGAATTGGCCCAATTGAACAAAGAGGCCCTGGCAGGAGGGAACATGGGGTGTATAAATTGAAGTCCATCAAACCTGAAGCCCCAGCTCAATGTCACAGGAAAAGCTAAGAACGTAACCACCCTGGGAATCTACAGGGGAATACTGGCAGAGGGCATTTGACTTCTACAGAGAGGGATATAATATTCAACCTTATCTAGAAAATGTTAACACTGGCTATCTCTGGATAGCAGTATTGTACACACAGAATAAAAAGATAAACACTTTAAAATGGAATTCTTCAGAAGGAAAGCAAGTGATCTGTGCTCCGCACACTAAGCCTTGGATTTATATTTGTGCCTTCTTCGTGAAGAGGTGCCTGTGCAGGGCTGTGTGCTTCAGAACAGATCAGAGAAGCTTAGCTCTGCTCAGCTCCAAAGTGATGCAATGTGGCAAAGGCCAGGGAATGGAACCGTGCTCAGTTTATGTTCTAAACAGATTATTTAGGTAATGCTGGACCATAAACAAGTTATTCAGCTCTGTGCCTCAGATTGGTTATCTGTTAAGTGGAGGTAAAGACACTTAGGTGTAAGTATTTCCCTAAGGATGGAAAAGTGAACATATATGTGTGAAAAACTGTTGTGTAAGGGTATCGAAAGGCTGGTAGGGAGAGTTGGAGAATGATGAAATGGGGAATGTTGATGAACAAGTACTAAGTTAAAATTAGGAGGAAGAAGTCTGCTCTTCTATTGTACAGAAGAGTGATTATTGGTAGTGATAATGTTCCATACAGTTTAGAAAACTAGAATAGAGGATATTGAAATTTTTACCATAAAAATGGTTTTAAAAAATGGAGGGCTAGAGAGATGGCCCAGTTGGGGATAAGGCATTTGCCTACAAAGCCTAACAACCTGGGTTTGATTCCCCAGAACCCACATAAAGCCAGATTCACAAAGGGGCACATGCATCTGGAATTTGTTTGCAGTAGCTAGAGGCCTGGAACCAACTCTCTCTCTCTCTCTCTCTCTCTCTCTCTCTCTCTCTCTCTCTCTCTCTCTCTCTCTCTCCTTGCAAATTAAATAAATAAAATATTTTTAATGGAAAGTGCCATATGAGCTGCTGGAGAAAAATGGCCAAGAGCATTGTGAACAAGCAGGGGACACTGCTATACAAAAGCATCCAGGATGACAGGTAGTACACACCTGTGCAATAATGGCACCAACCTAGGTGGGTAATCAATGGCTCTTCTCAGTGGTAAGAAACCCAGAGCTGGAACTAGGAACCAAGTCAGAATCCTATGTGGACCAAGATTCTTGATTCCATCAAGAAGCTCCCACTAGTCTTTGGCCAATAGTGAGGCTACACCCATCAAAATCTCTCTAAATTAACAATGCTTATCCCTTTAACCTATGTTGATCTCATTCTGTTGGAGAATTTATTTTTCTTTTTTAGAAGGCGTGAGAACCAAGGACAACCAAAATCTATCAGTAAGACAAGAAATTATGGCTGACTCCCTGACAGGAGAGAACCACCCCTCCCACATCAGCTTGGGCCCAGGTGAAACAAACCAGAGGAATTAGCAAGAAGAGCAAGAGCTTCCATGGGAGCCTGACAACCTGCATTGGGTGATGGAGACAGACACTGAGGATACTCAAAATGCATCAAAGCAGAAATTCAGAAGCTGCTGAGAACTCAACACTGAAACAGACTTAAAACACACCCACCATGGCTCAGGAAAATTTGCAGAAGAGGGGGCAAAAATAAGGTAAGAAGCTCAGGTTGGGAGGGAATACTCAGAGGCATTGTCCCCATCACATTGACTGACTGCTGCTCCAACAATTTTTATGACCCACAATCCCGTGGTGAATATCATAAATCCTACTGAGGATTTATGAGGACCCTCAGGGCGAATGGGGGAAGGGAGGAGGGAAATGATGGTATCACTTCATTATTGGTCCATACAAAGTTTCTACTTAATAAAAAGAAAAGAAAATGGTCAGTGTTTACCCTGGTTTGAATAGTATACAATGTAGTCATGACTCAAGACATCATAGAGCATCCTATAAATGTGTACATGTTATGTTTCAATGTAAGAAAGATGCCAGGCATAGTGGCTCATACCTGCATTCCTGGGTATGATTGCTGGGGAGGAAGAAAGAGAGGTACCCTGGGGTTCAATGACTAATAGAATTTGTGAACTCGGGCCCATAAGAGACCCTGTCTCAAAAGAAAATAGGTAGATGGCAGCCTAAGGAACAACACACAAGGTTTTCCTCAGCACTCAAGAGCCTGAGGCAAGTGGATTGCAAGTTCCAAGCCAGCCTGTGCTACATAGAAAGAGACTTCAAAACTCTACATTCAAAACTATAATGTCAAAAAGAGCATGTGGTAAATTGTGGAGGAGTCAGCAAGTGACTACAGTAATGATTATGGTTCTCTATGGTTGTAAAACCAGTGACAAGAAAAAAATTTTTCCCCTCAAAAATAGTCACAATTAGACCCTCCTGAGTGACAGCCTGCCTACAGAGCACCTCACTCAACAGTGGTACGCTGATGAGAAACCCTCAAATTTTTTTTATTTTACAAACACTGCAACCACCCCAGAGAACTGAGCCAGCCTGTTTCTGAAAACTCAGAACTGTTCCCTCTAAGTCCTGCCATTTTCAGCTGCATCAGTTAAGTTTCCATTCTCTTTATTTATTTGATTAGTAAATGAAGCTTTCACTCGTGAAAAGGAGTGCTAATTTGTGGGTGACATTGGTAGAGTCCAGCTCCATTTAACGAAGACCGTATTTATAGTCTCAGGCTACAACCAGAGAAGAAGATGGCCATGTGCTCTAGACTGAAAGATAAACTCTCTGCAATTAGAATTTTAAACTGTAACTATTCAATCAGAGCCCTAGGATTCAGACAGAATTCTTGATACTCCTGATTTTTTGGATCCTAAAAGAGTTGGTTAAATTGACTTTAGCACTTGGATTGTGTAATGTAGAATATATTCAAAAGAAGTCAAATTTTTTGCTCTATTGTGTGTGATTAAAACTTGGCTGCTGTAGAATATGTGACTAATTTAAAAATTATAACACTGAGCATCAGCAGGGCTGAGATGTTCACGTGGAAGCAGTCACTGCGCATTCCATCAGAGGCCCGGGCTCCAAAGAACACCAAGTTTGTGTACAATAAATCTCACAGAGTGAGTGAGATGACGTTATCCCTCCAGCCTAAGCATCTGCAGTATTCACATCAATAAGGAACCCTTCATCCACCCAAAGCTCACTAATAGAAAACAGACTTCACCGTGCCATTGTCAAAATCAGTGTCGTAAAGTTCATGGGCTAACATACAGCTCCTCTACTAGAACTTTCCACCAAGCATTACTTGACATATAGGCATGCTTATCTAATTTGAGCCAATAGAAGAGAGAAGATACAAACTGATTTCCCATGTCACACATTTCTCAGATTGCCTTAGCTAGTAATTCCTTGTGCACGATACGCAGCTATCGCTTCCAGCTCTGGGCTGTCTTTGCAGCACAAATCCTATGTCTATCAGCAGGGCCCCACTGTGCTCTTAAGTAAGTCGAGGCATCTCTTACCAAGTGAAAGGTGGCAACAAAAGTGAATGCCCAGGGTCGCCTAGGCATGGGACAGCTCCTCGGGCACCTTCGTTGGGCCTCTAGAGCTCACAAAGCCAGTATGAAAGCCACTGGCAGATGAAGTGTGATCTAGTAACCAGTTTGGGTACAAGTACTAATGGACACTGGGTTTCAAGGTCAGATGTGTCACTTGATCACTGTAATGACACGGGAGTCCTGGTGGAAGACTCCAGAGCAGAAAGGACTGCCATTCTCATCTTGAACTTGGTTGTCTGCAGCAGAGCCCGGGCAACTGTGTTTACACTGAAAGACAGTGGTTAGCAGGTGTCATCCAAGCAGCCAGCCCTGTCTCTGCCCCGATTTTCATTTTCTAACTAGGTGTAGATACAGGTATATGTATGTGTTGCTGAGAAACATATTGGTTAACTCTACTGACTAGATTTTTTAAAAGCGTTCTTCTGTGCGTTCAATTTCTGTGCACAAATAAGAATTATTTTTAATGGAAACAATGTGCATTTTAATGATGCTAATGCATACAAACAATAGTTTAAAATAACTACCCAGAGGTCCCACTGTCACAGCTTTATTCCCAAACGTCTAAGGTTAACTAAATACTATGAAAGAAAAACTTCTCACTATGTCTTGTCTTATTTTAATTAGCAATTAGAATATCTCAATAAAAATGTCCAACCTCTGAATTCACTTCATACCTATAGTGTTGTAGTTAGTGCCTATTGCAATAGACAGCAAGCCTGATTAATGTGGATACTTGTTGGTTGTTGTTCCTTAGCTTATTAGTTGAGACTGATTTTAGAATAAAAATCATCAAACAATGGCACTAAAAATCGCAAAAATAATATATTTAATGGGGTCTATATCATTTTGAGTGTTAATAAAAATTCATCTATCTTTCTTGGGGAAATTCCTCTTTTAGACATTAGATCAGGCTTATCTAAACACAGTGAGAAAAATGGTTAGAAAGGAACATTTTAGCTCTTGCTAACATTTTGATCTATAGCCTTCATTTTCCCCTACAATGTACATAGGGAGAAATTATAGAAACCAGCATAGATTTTTCTAGGTTGAAGTCAAATATGATTTCACCTCTGCATGTCTGCAACCTTATCATCCTAAGTTAAAGGCCTTTGCTCTACAACGTCAACTTTCTAAAAAGCTACGGTGCATGAGAGCGAACCATTCACCGGCTGATGCGTAGTGCTGAGCATTCACACTTGTTTTTAATCTTTGCTGTTATGACATCTTGTTTTGATTCAGATTTAATTTCTCCTTGCATGAACCGTTTGCATGCTTATTAGGTACTTGTATTTCCTCCTTTTGTGATTTATTTGTTCCTTTCTTTTCCTGTTTTTATTTTATTCTATCAATTTCAACCAGCTTTTTCAAAAACAAATGTGATCTCAATCTCCTATTTGCTATATTTGTCACAAGTATTTCTCTTCTTTTGTTCTTTGTCTTCAAGTTTTGCTTATTGATGAATTACTATTTACATAGCCAGTTTAATTGACTTTTATTTTTGGGATCTTTTCCACTGTTTTAAATTTAAAAGATCTTTCTATCTTTCTTCATGTGAAAATTCAAAGTACATTTGTTTCCATCCTCTTGTAATGACTTGATTTTACTTATTATTATTACTGTTACTACCATATTATTATTAATTATTATTATTAGAGATTGGGTCTTACTCTGAAAGCCAATGCTAGCCTGGAACTCATGGCGATCCTTCTGCCTTGGGCTCCAGAGTTCTGAGATTACAGGTATGTGATATCATGCTCTATTTTTTAATATCTTTATTATCAATAATTAGATACACTGTATGAGTATATGTATGTAAATCTTGTGATGGTACCCTCATTTCCCTCCTCTCTGTCCCCAACCCACTGGGGACCCTCCTCAGTACACATACTGGATCTGTCCATGGGGTAGGGGGTTATGATTTGCACAAACGGTAGCCAGGTTTTTCCTGTGGTGTTCATGTTCTTTTTTTCAATGTGTGTGTGTGTGTGTGTGTGTGTGTGTGTGTGTGTGTGTGTTCTCATAAATGAGTGCAGGCACCCACATACTACAGCATGCATGCAGAAGTCAGAGGACAATCTCAAAGGTCAGTCCCTGACTTTGAAACAGGGTTTCACCAGGCCAGGCTGCCCACAAGCTTCTAGGGGATTCTCTTGCTCCACCTTCCTTCTTGCCATAGATGCACTAGGATTACAGAAACCCATCACGGGCTCTGGCTTTTGTGGGATCTAGGGACCTGGACTCTGGTATTCAGAGTTGTGAAACAAGCACTTTATCCATTGAGCCATTTCCCCAGACCTAGATGGGTTTCTTAAACAACTCTTCTTTCCAAACACAAAACCATATTTTTCTAGAACGACTATTCCTTTCTCCACCAACTTATATCTTCTACACAACATTAAACTTGTATAGGAAGTCAGGTCTGAATGTGCATGTCCTGGAGATCTACGTGTCCCAACTCTTGGGGTCATCCTCCACCATATTAGAGTCCACATTAAAACCTAGCAGAGCCATTCCAAGATACTGCTATTCATCCTGCTGAACACCATATCTTTATTATTTGATGTAAAAAATTATAATGATTTTGTCAAGTTTCAAAACAAGAATCTGGAATGGGAAGGGGCTGATGAGAATTATTAAGAAGCACTTTTTAGAACACGGGGAATGCAAATTATAAAACACTGCTGCAAAATGTGTAAGAAGGTCATTAACATCAATGACAGCAGTTTTGTGGAAGGAAGCATTACAAAAATGTCTTTCCTCAAAGTTATCAGTTTAGAAGAAATCTACATTCACTGCACATGTAGTGTGGCTAGGGACTGGGCTAGGCTCCTTGGAAGCTACAGAAACCAGAAATCATACTTTAGAGATGAGAAAATACCCTGGGAGCAGGAACCAGCGAGGCAGTGATGGGGAGTGGTAGCTCCCCTGGGATTCACACTTCTTTACTGCTGTGCCAAAACGTAGACAAAAAGTTTCGTGGATGGATATTTGGATAAGACAGTCAGAATAGAGAATGGAGGACGGTGAAACTCAAAGTCATGCTTAAGTAGCAATACAGGTCCCTACCAAGATTCCAGAAGAGTGAGGCTGGGTAACTCCTAGATTCTATGAGGTGGTGGGGTGTGGAGCTGCAAAAGTGGAATAAGAGAAGCCATGGAGAAAGAGGAGAGAAAGGCAGGCTGGGAGGCAGGAAGTTAGCCATAGGCATCGAGTCGCCTAGTTGTGGACACCATAGCACAAATCCTCCCTGACACATCAAAAGCTGCATGCTGCTAACACCTCGGCTCGGGTCTTCCTGTGCTGGTTTGGCATCTCCGAGTGTCAGCAACGGGTATGGGTGAGGAGAGACTTGCTTCAGGCCATCCAGAAACGCCTGGGTTTCACTGCACTGTGCTGGAGGCAGCAGCTCCTCCTCCCCCAGCCCCAATCTGAATAATCTGTCTGCATGCAGCCGAATATTTCTATCTCTCTGTGCATCCATCACCATGGCCTCCTCTGTCAGAAATGTCCTTCGTGCCTGCAAACTCTGGTGGCAGTGAGTGGAGCCTGATTGTCCCAGGCTGAATCAATTTCTCTCTCATCTACGCTGCTTTGCACGCACTTGCTCTGTGGAAACTATTGCAGTTTGCGTTGTTTACTTCATCTACATATACAGTCAATCTGATTATTTATAGATCTTATTATCTGAATTTGACTGCTAGCTAAAATTTACTTATGGCCTCAAAATCCATACAGGGAGTATTGCCCAGGTATTCAAACACCTAGAGAGTCCACAGACATCGAAGACCCAGCAGAAGCAGACCAGCATCCTCATGCTCACTGCTCATATTGTAAGCAATTATCTCTCCCTAATATATTCAGTGCCACATTTTTCACATTTTTGTACTTTTTCTGTTTGCAATTTCACCACGTGTGATGGTCCCCAAGCAAAGTGCCAGAGTGCTATCTAGCATTCCTGAGCACAAGAAGGCTGTGCTGAAGCACAGGAGGACAGGGTATGTTAGATAACCTTCGTCCAGGCAGAGTTCTGTGCTAATGGATCAGCTTCATATATTAAATGATTTGCTGCAAACAACAACGCACCCAAGCTGGGTTATGTATTGGTCTGTGGAGGAGGGTGTTGTAAACAGGATGCCAGCTTTGAGTTCAAGGTTTACAGCCTACAACCACTGAGTGTGTGTCCAGCTGCAAATCACTCCTCAACAACCGTCTCCTTAGCAGCACAGCCTGCTTGATTCATGCTCATATCTGCAGAGGAGCTGACTCAGTGCTGGATACAAGTAGAAGCTCAAAAACATTTCTAGAATAGCAGAGAGTGGGAGAGCAATGAGATGCGTTGAGAGGGGACAGAATGGAATGAGGCAACATTTACAGCAGTCTCTTTTATCCATGGAATGTTCCATACTGCCTGTTAGAAATCTGAAATCACATAATGTTCCAAATCTCATGTAGGCTGTTTCTCCTAAACATGCACACACTAGCATCCATGCACACACACATGTCCATCTTAACTAAGCACTCATCATAGGTCCCTGACATTTGAGATAGGAAAGTAAAGTTAGCATGACCTTTCTTCATCCAATTTCACAGATAGATTCATTCTTATGAGCAATCTTAGCGACCTCAGGATATAGTTTTTTCCTTTTCCTAATAAATTGAAATCTTATATTTTTTTGTTGATGGTTTCTCTTTGGAGTATCCAGACTGCCACCATCAACCTTCCAGCACACTACGGTCATTAATAACAAACATAAGGGACATGGAGAAGTAAGCACTGTGATACTCTGACAGCCCGGTACCAATCACGTAATTAATGAGCAGGTACTGTGTGCAGCATTGATATGCTAAACCAAAGAATGATTCTTGTGTGGGACTGCACAGGAGAGCAGAACTTACGTTGTTTGTTTCTAGACTGATCCATATAATATTCTCAGCCTGAGATTAGCCACAGGTAACTGAGTCTAAGGAAAAGTGCAGATGAGGGGTGAGTACTGCATGAGTATTCTTGGAGATCCAGTGCTCCTAGGAGCACTTCTTCTTAGTACTCAGGGAAGCATAGAAAATAATAAAGACAGCTAGTATTGATTTAATATGAATCTGTATTTTGTTAGGCATTTGTCCTTTTTCATATCATGTAATCCTCACAATTCATTAGGGTGGGAAACATCTTCATTCGACATAAAGGTCACAAAACTAGTCCCAGGTCACATAACTATCACACTATTGAGTGGGGATCCAGCCCAGAGTCTATATGCTTAACCGCCTGTCCATAAAGGGTAAGGTAGGGCTTGGGAAGGGCTATTACCTATGAGTTTCATCATGATGCAATCTAACAGACAGGTGGAAAGGGCAGTTAATAGAGGCTAGCCCAAGTCACTGTTCTCCTCTCCCAGCCCTCCCTGGGAAGCTGTGGAGGTAGTCAAAGGCAGTTCTTCCCTGGCTGGCAACACACTGCCTTTTGTTTGGGTCCAGAAGCAGCTGGCAGGGCTCACGTATTACTCATGTTGGAATTATATTCTAGAGTCACTCGGTGGTCAGGACTGTGTCAGGCCTGTGAGGAGATTACCACAGGCCTCTGAATGTAGCTGAGCTTCTGCAGCTGTTTTGTGTTTCTGGCTCGGGTTCCATGCCTCCTGGCACGTGGTTTGTGTGGAAAGCAGGCCTACTACTGGGTGTGACAGGCACAGGGTGGAGAGAGCTGAGAAGGCCAGACCCAACAGAGCAAGCCCAAGCTGAGGGGGCCTTGAGCCTATGGCTCTAAGTCACTTATAGGATGGAGGAAAGGAATTTAGAAATGAATTATATGAGGGATCCTTGGAAAGTTACTCCTTCAGGCCCTTCTACTGGTGGAGTGGGCTGATACAGGGCCAATTTGTGAAGCTACATCTTCCTAGGACCACTCTGATGGTAAAACCTCCATCATACATGGGAAGTGGTGACGAGATGGATAATATTAGTGACAATACTAGCATGTACTAACATTTCCTAAATTTAAACCTTGTTCTAGGTGGTGTTTATAAAACTTAACTCACTCTTTCCCACAAAACCCATGAGGTAGGCACTATGACAGTGTATCTTGTACATCACTCAAAGCTAATAGCAGTTGCAGTGGGGTGAATTTTTGGCTTCCTCTCATCAATGTTCCTTTCACCCACATACTTGCTTTAGTCTCTCAGAGCCTAGTGTGCTTCCTAGTCCTTGAGTTGGAGTGTGGCACATTATTTTAGGAATAACAGGAACTGTTCTGAGCCCAGGTCTTAAGAAAAATCTCATGTGTTTGTTTCTCCATAGCCCTACTGAGTTTCTGGCACCACCAGGAAATGACCTGCCCAAGGTAATCTGCTGATGCCAAGGAGGAAGTGTGAGCCAAGCCAGCCAGAGGACCAACAACACTCCTACAGTGAGAATCAGAGCTGTCACAGCTGCTGTGCCCCAAAGCAGCGCCAGCCGGCGGTGCCAAGCATATATGACCCAAACCCTGAGCCACCCAAAACATATGTGAATTTAACCAGTTTTCAGGGTAGGTTGTTACACAGTAATAACAAATGAATGTAAGATTAAAGCCAGGCTGTGAATTCAAGCAGTATGACTACACAGACCTGCTTTGAAGCTCTACTGAACATCTCCTTCCACGTCCATACTCTGTCAAAGTGGAGAACTATGAATTCTTTACTCACTCTAACGAGCTGAGTGCCAAATTGTTGGAGCCTCCCTGTCAAATCTGTAAATGAGCTTAGATTTAAACAACTTCTTAATATACAGAACATTAGCTGCATGTGATAATACCCAATTAAGAAGCAAAATGGATTCAACAGTTACAGCAGTACACTCCTGTAGTCTCTAATCAGGAGGCTGAGGCAGGAGGATCATTTGAGCCTAGAAGTTTGGGACCAGCCTGAGCAATATAGCAAAAGTCTAATTCTTTTTTTAAAAAACATAGTAATTAATAAACAAGAACATTTTTAAAGTATTCTACGGTTTTCCTGGAATTGATTTTGTCAAGGTACTTCAGAAGCATCAGGCCAGGTGATAAAACATTTGAGTCAGCCGATCCACTATTCTAGGTAAGTTTGTTGACCCACAAAACATACACCCCTATTACAGAAGATTGTGTAAGAGCCTAAAATAATTCTTTAATTCAGGTCACTTGGGGACGATATCCAGTAGAGACGCATAGAGTGTCTGTTATGGACTGGACCCTCAAATTCCTGCAAATCTTCACAGCACCCCACATCGATGACGGCAGATGCAAACATCAAACCCTTCTCCTACCAGCTTGCTCTCAAGGGAAGCTCACAGACCAGAACACAGAAGCAGGACACCTGCAGACAGAAGATGTCCCTCAGAAGGCATCTATATGCTCATCTGCCCCATTTCCTAGAAGCACTAAAAATTCTTTGCCACAGCACATAGAAGCCAAATTCATTAGACCCTCTCTCTCCCTTCCCCACTAATGCATCCACAACTTTTGATGTGATTGAAACTCTGTTCTCCTTTGACTCATCCTCTCCAAACCCCATGTTTCTTATTTCTCTACCCATCCTATCACTGATGTAGCGCTCCTAGATCTGCACCTGATCTCTCCTGTTTGGCACACAGGTCTGGGTCATTTTCCTCTTCCTGCTGCTTTATGCTGTATCCTACAGAGTCCCACATAAGGGTCTGTCACAGCCAATTTTAAACCAAAATTGGCTTCTTTCCAGCCCATTTTCCAGCTCTACTCCCTGCCACTTCTTTCCAATAGTGTAGCTACAGAAAGCATTAAAGAAATGATTTTTTTTTTCAGGGCCTAGAGATATGGCTCAGAGGTTAAAGGCACTTGTGTTAAAGCCTGACAGCCTGGGTTCAATTCCCCAGTACCCAAGTGAAATCAGATGCACAAAGTGGCACATGCATCTGGAGTTCATTTGCGGGGCAAGAGGCCCTGACATGCCCATTCTGCTTCTCCCCCCCCCCTCTCTCTCTTCTTGCAAGTAAATTAAAACATTTGTTAATTTAAATTTTTTATTCTCTGCCTTCTGTCTATAATAGCACTACTCTCTTCTGAGTTTCCTTAAGGCTTAACTCTATCTGTCCTTTTCAAAGGTCACCCTCATGTGAGACCCTATCCTCTCCCAGGACTACTCACTGTGGCCACCATGTGTTCATCTGCTCTACTCGGACAGACGCTCCCACCCACCAAGCCTTGAGCTTGGGTCCTTTCTCAGCTAACTTTGTGCCAATCCCAGTACACACAAATAATTCAGTGAATGCTAGCTTGAATGAATCAATGAAATGAACCACCCATTCCTCCACTTCCAGGCTTTGCCACTGCCTTGCTGACTGACTTCCAAAGTTTTCTGAATGATGCTCACTGTGTCCTGGGGGGAGGCAAACTAGGACTTAATATGTAGCTTTATTTATAAGTATCCATTTCCCAGGTTTCCTAGGAGAAACAAGATTAAAGCCCGGGGCAGTCCTTTGAGCCACACTGATCACATTGAGACATTCACTTTCTTTATGTCACCAGGACAGTATTAATTATAAGCCTCAATTGATTTTCCATTTAAACACACTTGGATAGCCCTAAAATGGCTAAGAATTAAAACAGCTCAGCCATGGCCTGGAAGCAGGGTCCTCCAAGTGACATTCATTCATGCGTCATGTTCACAACTCTTGCTAAGTGTACGTGCTACCTGTTCCATTAACTTCCACACATGTTTTATTATCATTAGGATAAAGGGCAAGGCCCACAGAGGGCTATATCCAAAGCAGTAATTTCCAGGGTGTGTCTGTATATTCCTGCTCCCACCTTCATATATTCTCAGTGCCAGAGGAGGGAATGCGCCTCCATTCTGGGGGAGGGGGAAAGTTTACGTGAGGCTAGTCTTGCCACATGGGGCCAGGGTCTGCTGCTGGATTGGAATGCTGAAGATTCAGTCCTACCCCTCTGTGGGGAGTTCTCCTAGGAGTGATCTTAGCCAGGGCTGAGGAAGGGGTGCAGGCCTATGGGAGTGGCAAGGAGGAGGGTTCTGGAATCTGCAGGATACACTGGGGCTTTAACTTCCTGGCTGGCTTTCTGAAGTCCTGAAGGAAATGGGTAAGAAGGGATTCAGGTGTGCATTATATAGGGGGCTCGGGGTTAAGGTCAGCAGTCTAAGGGGGAGGTAAAGTAGGGTAGTGACAGGGTAGGGCATACAGGGCTCAGGACTTCCTAGACCCGAAGCCTCAGAACCCTAGCTTTACTCCTCCAGGGCTTGCCTGGCCCCAGCCACCTCTTGTGACCTGTGTTTCTGAGCTTCCTCCGGCCCCCTCCTCAGATCATCCAGGAGCCCAGTAGGTGGCCTAATGAACCACAGACTCCCTGGGGCCACATGAACCTTCTGGTGCCTTCCTCCCTGGATGCTAGAGTTTCTCAGGCATCAAGGTGCCCTCTCTGGCCATTTCTTCCACTTCCCACTAGCTCTGGGTGTTCGGATCTATCAGCCTTCAGCCTGGGTGCTGCCACTAAGTAGTGAGATACTCCATCCAGAGTGAGCATCGCCAGGGTGTGGCTGCCTCTGGTGGGTGTCATGCAGTAACCATGAAGCCTCATGGTCCCATCCCTTATGCTGTAGCTTGGGGGGGGGGTCCCCGAGCTCCCCTTGCCCCAACTCCACCTCCTCTTCAGCTCCTTCTGCCTCCTCCTCCCTTCTGGCTCAATGCTGATGCTGAAAGAGGAAGTATGCTTGGAAGAACAGAGACTCCAAGGCCCTACCAAGGTGCCCTTGCATGCCCTGGAGGTCTGCCAGCAAGGAGACTAAGTTCTGCCAGGCTCAGGGATCCTCTGGGCAAGGATGCTTGGTAGCCATTGCAACCACTTCCTGGGCTCCCTCCTCCTGCTGGGCATGACCTCCGGGGATGGGGGAGTGGACACTGGTCAGAGTTAAGATCAAAGTTAGGTGAGCAGCAAACCAGGACAGGGCATCTTGGTGTCAGCAGTGAAGGGTTCCATGGGACACACTGATGTCTTGGGATACAAGGTGAGGAAAGGAAGCCCTGGCTGGCTCTACCTCTCTTTTAAAATATTTTTTTAAGAAAGGGAGGAGAGAGAAACAGAGAGAGAATGGGAGCACAAGGGCCTCCTGCTGCTACAAATGAAATCCAGAGGCATGCACCCCTTTTTGCAGCTGGCTTTACGTGGGTACTAGGGAATTAAACCTAGGGCATCAGGCTTTGCAAACATGTGCCTTTAACTACTGAGCAATCTCTCTAACCTTTTAACTCTAGTAACAATTTGTGTGTGCCCGTGCGTATGAATGTTCACATGTGTGTGGGTGCACATGTATGTGCAGGTATACATGCACTTGTGTGTGCACAGCTAAAGATTGTGTCTTCCTCAATTGTGATCCAGACGCTGAGTAAACCTAGAACTCACCAATTTTGCTAGACTAGCTGGGATTCTCTTGTCTCCACCTACCCAAGCTCTGAGATTCCAAGGGAAGTGCCACTAAACCGAGATTTATGGGGTGCTGGGGACCTGAACTCGGTTCTGCATGCTTGCACGTCAAGCACTTTACCAACTGAGCCATGTCCCCAGACCCAACAGTTGTTTTCTTAGCTTTCTATTGGACAATATGCAAGTACTTACATGGTTCATATGATATATTCCCACATATACATAGGTAGATATAGATACAACTAAATATTGTGATTAAAATATCCCATTAAGCATCATATAAGATCATCATGCAGAACATCATTTGTACGGTACAATAATCTAGAGAAACAAAGGTTCATAACATCAAATCTAAAACAAATATCCCTATTAAAGCATTTCTTTGCTGGCACCCATATATAGGTAGGCCTGGTGCTAAGAATATTCAAATACCAAGCACAGCGCGTTGCCTAGTCCGCAAAACCAAGTAAACTACAAGTTGCAAATTAGGCAAGTATCCTGCAAGAACCTTAGGTACCAATAAAAACCTTTCCTCTGTCATTTTGCAGAAGGCATTTCTGAGCTTTGAGCAGATGCAATCCTCACCCAGACCCCACAGCAGTTGATGTCCCCACCTCACCTACCTGTCCTGCTAGGTGCCTGCATCTGTATAACTCCTGGAACATAAAGATCAGAAATGCCTCTCCTTCCCATTTCCAGGTGAATGATTCTGAATGACATTTCTTAAGGCTCCTCAAACAATCTGTAGTACCAGACTCTTGGGGCCAACTGGACCACATGCTTGTACAGCTCCATTCCCCTGGCCTCTCATTCTCAATGGGATTACTTCCCAGGTAGCCTCCCTGCACTGTCTGCCTGGCCCTTTTTGGTTTTGGCTCGAAGGAAGGTCAAGGTGTATATGTCAGGTAGATGAAGAGGAAAGTGAAGAGGATTTTCCAAGCAGAGGAAATGGCATATACAACCATATACAGGATTAAAGTAACTATTTAGAAGCAGCAGAGGGCCTAGTATGAGTGGAACGCACCTCCAGTGTAGCATGAGGGACTGAGAGTCACAGCAAGCTGCAGAAGGGGCAAAGCGGGGCATCTGCAAAGCTGCTGACATCAACAAACTACAACACTACCTTCCTGCTCTGAAGTAGGAGGATGTTAAAACCAAGCCGAGAAGATTGTAAACGCTGTCCAGATCAAAAGGTAGGGATACAAATAAAAATTGAGAAGTGGGGGAACAGGAGCCGAGCTACTGACACACCTGCACTTGACTATTTTGTTGTTAAGCAGTAATGAACTTAATCAGAAGAGGCAGAGTCTGCTTGGATTCAATCAATGTCAATGAGAAAGCGCCAGGCTAGGGAGAAATGGGGTGGGGACCTACAGATGACAACAGTCCTACAGCCTCTATTCAGTAGATACCCAGACAACCAAGGAAACTGGGAGCTGGCCAGAGTAAAGAAGGGATCCTCCTCTTTCTGGCTGGTTGAGTCACAGGAAGGAATCCCCCTACCTGGCAATCCATATTTTTAGCAGAAGTTCAAGAACTCATGACTCTAAGCTTCTCTGTCCTTGTTCACAGCTTTAAATCAGTGAAAGAAACCAGCGAGTCTCCCCAACACCAAACATGAGTTTCCTACGCTATGGGATGGAGACGTGCAAGGAACGGATTAGCATAAGGCAACATAAGAGGGTCCAGCTTTCTGATAAGGCAAATGGTGAAGAACATCTGATTTCTGAGTGCCGACCATACACCATACTGTGCCAAGTACTTTTAAGTCGTTCCTCTTTTAAACTCTTCCCAAACTGTGTGAACAAACGCCGTCAGCCTGGTTCTCTACCTGAGGGGACCATGGCTAGAAGACGGCACAGTGATGTGGTTCAAAGAGCCAGATTTGTATTCAGGTCATTCTCTGCTTACCCCATGTTGGCATCATTTCCTACTGAGACATGTGGTCACTCAGGATGCTTCCCTTCCAGGAAACAGAAACAGAGTCAAAATAGCTCAAGCAAATCGTCAAGCCCACTGAACTGCAAGAGACCAGCGTAAGTCTCTGGTCCCAAACCACTGGACTCAGGGGTCAAATAGCCTCAGTACTTGTCTTAGTTCTGTGCTGGAATCAGACGCCTTCCTTTCCTTCAAGTGGCCAGGGGAGGTGGTGGCTCCACACATATACTGTCCTCAGTGAAGAAAGAGAACATCTTATATTCAAAGTCCTCATCGATTCCCTGGGAAAGAGTCTAAGTGAGTCTGCATCCACGGAGTCACCCATGTGCTGTTCATGGATGAATAAGACACTCTATGACCCATGATTGGTGGTCCCGACTGGATCACACAGAGAGCAAGCATGGCCACTTTTGAAAAGTGCACATGGTAGGCAGTTCCAAATAACAGATGCTCACTACATTTTAACTTTGGGCAAATCTTTTGACCTTTATGAATCTTGGTTATCCTATCTACTCAAAAATTAACAATAATACCTATTGGGCAAAGTTACTGTAAGATATTAAAAGTTATATGCAAATACTTGGCACATAAAGGTATTCAACCTATTTTTGTTATTACTGGTACAATTATTGTTTTGGTTTTTTTTTTTTAGTTGTTTTGACACAGGGATCTGATTTTAAAGCCCATCCCAGATTCCCAGATGTCTAAAGGACTTCTGTCCTCAGGGTGGAGTCCCTTTTGGCTCTGCAGCCAGACGCCTTGCACAACCCAGGCGTGCATGAGTGCCAAGGTTAAGCTGGTTCACCATCTGATGGCCACAGAGCCGAGAGTGGCTCCCCAGCCTCAGCAATGTCAATACTGCCTTCCTGACTCCGCCTATTGTATCTGGAGGAAAGCGGCTGGGCATTGTCTTCCAGAGCTCCCCCCAGGAAGCATGATATCACCCCCTAACAAAAGCGGGAAAGCTGACAGATCTGCCGAGATGGGTGTGGCCACCACACTCATACACACGCCTCCCTGGTCAAGCCCTGGACAAGGGGCTTCGACAGGCTGTGAGCAAACAGCAGCCACCCACCACCCACCTCCCCCTGCTCACCCTGCTCCCAGCCTGACTGGCTCCTGGTCCTAGGACGATGGGAATTGAGCACCCTTATCAGCAGATGTGCTGAAAAGCAGCAAGACCCTGCCCTTCTGGAGACCTCGGTTTTCATACCTGTTCCCACAGCCCTGGGGAAGGAACATGGGAAGAAAGATGGTCAGATGACCGATGGGACAAACCGAGAGTGGCTACAGAGCGGAGCAGGCAGGGCTAGATCCAAAAACCTTTCCCAGCCTGTGATGTGAGTTAGGGAAGAGTCTGGCCAGACTGGTGGGAATTGGGTTATCAGTTTAAAATTCCCGAAATAACGGAGGCACCTTTGGATGTTCCCTCCAAGGGAGGCGGGGACTGATGCCAGCTGAGCCCCTGGTTCTGTGATGGGCCAGGGCAGGGCTCTCGGTAAAATGGCACATCTGCAGGCTGTCTGCTTGGGGCCTTCACAGCTCCTCCTTAAAACCCTTACTGTGACACCAATTCCCTGAAGTCCCTGGAGAGCAACCTGAAAGGTCTTGCTGCTCCATCACCCCTCACTGGAGTGTTTTCATCAAATCCTTGGGTACCTAGATACCCGTGTCTCACTCCTTTGCCTGATTTCCTTCTTTTGAGCTTGCTAACTAGCCCCTTCCATGTAATCTCAAAATCAACATGTGCAAAATCACTATTTACTTTATCTCAGCCCATCTCCCACCAGTTCCTTCTGCCATGCTTCCCGCCAGCTTTATACAAGCCTCCTGCCTCTCAACCTCCTCAGCAAGCAATCCTGAGTCTGCATCTCACCTCCTCAGCTTCCTTCAAACTCCCTGTCCATCCCTGCAGCCTTCTTGCCAACAAGGTGGCAAGCATGGTGGACCCCAGCCTGCATGCTCAGCTGCTTTAACCCATGTGATATAATGAGACAAACTCCCTGCTAAATGTCATTATGTAGAGAATAAAATTTAAGCACTTTATAAATGGCCTACTTTAATTGAATTCATCTTACACTCCAACTTTACCCAACTTCCTCCAGCCTAGCCCACTATAACTTCATATTCTTTTCTTTTAGAACGCTTTCTTTCATGGGAACTCCTTGATTCCCTTTTCATTTTTGTCTTCTTGTTTTTAAAATAAGCCAAACATGTTGGCTCACGATTATAATCTTAGCATTTGGAAGGCTGAGGCAAAAGGATGTCAAGTTTAAGGCTAGTCTGGCTACACAAGTAATTCCAAGCCAGCCTGGGCTTTATAGTGAGACCCTGTACAAAAAAAATTAGTTATGCGTACCTCAAAACTATACTTGGCTATGATTTTTGGCAATATTCATGACTGTCCTTGAAAACTAAAAAAAAATCTGCAAAGTTTTAATTTTCATATGTCATCTTTTTCTTTATATATATTAAACTATGCAGTGAGGTCAACGTTATTTTATTTAAATGTTTACTTAAATATTTACTATATTTTATTTTGCAGTGCTGGGCATCAATCCCAAGACAAGCACTCTGCCGCTGAAGCTATATCCTCAGCCCTTGTTTTTGTAAGTTTGACCTTTGATATTTTCATACATATATAATACATTTTGACCACATATACCCCATGTCCCCTTTCCCCAGTCCCACTGTCCTCCCTCTTCTCACCCCCACAGGCTGTGACAGAGAAGAGAATGACTCCCTGCCCCAGCAACCTTCATCTGTCATTAGCTCATTAGGGAGGGGAGTGGCCTCTCAAGCCCCTCCCCTATCTATAATAAAATGTTGACTGGACCTATCATGTGCAGGGTTTTTTGCCTTTTTATATACTTTTATAAAGCTGACAAACATACTGAGAAAAAAGGAAAGTAATCCCATTCACAATAGCCACAAAAATTAAACATCTTGGGGGCTGGAGAAATGGCCCAGCAGTTAAAGGTGCTCACTCCCAAAGTCTGATGGCCCCGGTTCCAGTCCCTAGAACCCACTTAAAGCCAGATGCACAAAGTGACACATTAGTCCGGAGTTTGTTTGCAGTGCAAGAATGACAAGCATGCCCATTCTCATTCTTTCTCTCTATTTCTCTCTCCCAAATAAATAAATTTAAATTTTTTAAAATATTAATACCTTGGGATATCCCTAATCAAGGAAGAGAAAAACTCTTAACAATGCAAACTTTAAACCCCTGAAGATAGCAATTAAGGAAGACCTCAGAAGATGGAAAGACCTCCCATGCTTGTGGATTGGAAAAATTAATATCATGAAAAATGGCTCTTCTGCTAAAAGCAATCTACAGATTTAATGCAAGCCCTTGTAGGGGTTGGGGGGGCATACTCATGAATTGGAAGAATTACTGTCGAGAAAATGGCATCCTACCAAAAGCAATCTATAGATTCAAAGACACATTCTGCTAGCCTGCAGAGAACTAGGGGAAAACACAAAGTGAAAGAGCTGGTTGAGGGAAGGTTGAATTGAAGTCTGTTTGTGAAGACAAAACCTTGCCATCCCCAGATGGAGAAAACAGCATGAACAAGGGCCAAGAGGAAAGAGCGTGTGGATCTGAGGGTTAAAGGAGATGGGCCATGAACAGGGGTGAATGGATACATGGAGCACCAACTTGGAGAGACTAGATTATGTTAAGTCTTGTGCAGGAGACTGTAAGTGGCAAGAAACTTACCTACACATGGGAAGACCACAGCAGCCTTGACCTGCACAGGGGAGCTCAGAGTGCCGCATGCCCTTAGATCACACTGGCTTTGTTAGGAGAGGTCTTATTGGATAGGTACTCCTTGTGCAGCATAGCATTTCATCCTTAAAACAACCCTCAGAAGTGGGTATTTTTATTCAAAAAATGTGAGGAAAATGTAACTTGCTATGATTAATCCATCTGGGTTTTGACATCATAATTTAAAAGTTTCGGCTTGTTTCATCTTGCCTGCTGCTTGCTGTCAAGTTTCTGCAGGCCTTCTCTAATGGGTGAATGCTCGGTGATACATCGAAGAGACTATCATTCCAGTTTTGCAGAGTAACGTATTTTAATTCATACATTACCTTTCTAACAAGCAGAACATGAATGTTCTGTGTCATGTGTGTGTCACCAAAATCTGGGTGTTGTTCATAAGAACTTTCCACAAACCGACTCTTTTTCAAACTGAATATACACTTCTTTTTTAACCCAGACATCAAATTTGGCACATCTATTGTTGAAGTGGTATCTTTTGGTTCTGGTCCACCTTCTAGCCTAAAGAAATCAATCTACTTGAATCCTGATTCTGTGTGCTAACTAGAAAGCCATCCACAAAGAGAGCCATCTTTTGACAGATGGAGTTCAGGAGACCACCTGAAGGCAATTGTTATTTTCAAAAAAACTAGGAGCCCACCTATCTGAATCCCCTAAAGTATATAAGACAGTCTTTTTGCGGTGGGCTTGGAAGACTCCTTCCCTCCTGGAGAGATGCCTCCGGAGAACCACATCTTCCAGGAAGCTCTCGCAGGGCAGGGCTGGAAGGGAAGTGCTCACAACAATGCTTGGAAGGGAGCATCTGGGAAGAAAGCGAACTCTTCCCTTTGAGAATAAATCCCAGAGGTGTCCCGCCTGAAGGAGGAGCATCCACCTGGGACCACTTTCCTAACAATTGCATTTCCTCCACCACCCTTGACAAGATCTCTGCTATCTCTCAACCCAGTTGTTTAAAATGTCAGATGAGACAGGAAAGAGATATGAAGGCAGGCTACCTAAAGACTTCCCATTGCAGGAATGTTAATTAGATAGGACATTCTGTGATAAAACAGAGTGATTTTTGTTTGATTTTCAGTAGATACAACTCTAGAGCAAGGGCTTGGTTTGGTGAAGATGGGAGGTATGGAGAAGGTAATTTTTACTGCAACTTGTTTATAAGATAAAATTGGCAACGTTTCTCAGTGGGGAGAGGAAGGCATGAGAATCTTGGAGCTTTGATGGGAAAGCTTTTGAAAGCTACATACTTCTCCCAACTCTGAGTCAGAGCGCCTTTACTGAGGCAAACATGGGATATTGATTCAATTGCATTTGTTCACAAAAAGGGGGGTATGGGACCACCCATTACACTAAAGAAATAAGCCTGTATAAGCCCTACATTCCTTGATGCATTCCCATAATCTGCCAGCGGAGTTCAGTGGAAGGATGGGCGTCTGGGACTATGGACATGTGTAAGTGGGATTCTTGTGGCCACAGTGGCCAAGCCCTGAGAGTCCACGTTCACGGACTTCTCAATTCAGAATGCAAGTCAGGAATCAATACAACAGACCTACCCTAGAAACTCATCTTGCCTCTTTCTAACAAGAACATGACCTCCTTCCTCTTCTTGTGGACTTTTCCCTCCTGAAGCCGGTTTCAAGCAATTAAAGTCAAGATAGCAAGCAACTATTATGGCCATCTATCACTTTTCCTTGATCTTATGACAGCTTTTCTAAGCTTACGTTGCAAAGTGCCATAACGAAGTCACTTTAGGAGACAGAGTGAGTTAAAACAGCTGTGAGTATATGTGAGCATGTGTATTTTTTAATCTAAAAACCACATCAGAGCAAGTCTAGACAGCTGGGCTTCTCATTAGTAGAACCCCTAGTGCGACATCAGTTCCAGATTTCATGCACTAGTAAGTGTGGCCCTTGAAAAGCAAGCCAAAAATGGGGAACTTGGTGATGATTTAGAAGTACATACTCATGTAGAAATCAATATAATTCCTCCATTAATAATAATAATTAATAATCCCCATAAATACTGAAACTAAGATAATCCTTCATTTTCATCAATTTATGCTACACTTCAAAATATTACTAAATTTCCCATACATTGGTCATTGGAAAGAAACTGCAGTTATATAACATATAGTCTGCAATTCTGCTGCCTTATTGAGTTAATTTTTTGAATAATAAAGCCATAGAATATAAAAATGACAGACACGTATATTTGGATCAAGTTTTAGTATGCTAATAAAGCCTCACCATAAGTTTAGTTAATTTTCTCAAATTCATTTCCAATTTCAATTTGGTTTTTGTCATAGTAATTAGAATAGTTTCAAACTGACGGAGAGAAACCAGCAGTGATGACAGTGTCTGTGATTTGCAGCTCAGCCTGTTTTACGCCCGCTGTGTGAGTTACAGGCCACCCCACTGGGTAGATAGTCTCTACAGTACGTTCACAAGACCCAAGTTCATACTGGCCGACCCTTTAGCATCACACCAGGACTCGGTAACCTCCTGAAGCCAGTGATTTTAGGAACTGGAAGGACAGCTTTAGTTGGGTTCATTGGATCAATCAACTTAATGATTTATTATATGCCAAATATTTAAAAAACTAAAATATAGACCTAATTTTCCTGACCCTCAACTATCAATAAAACAAACATCCCAGAATTGGGCTACTTGAGTTAAAATAGAATAGAGAAATGAAATCTTTATAGAAAAAGGTATTCTTGGCTCTTATTAACAATGGCAATCTGTATATTGTCTTAATTGGGATTAATATTCAGTATGAATTTCATTTTTAAAAAATTACTGGAGAGTCTTTGAAGCAGGTAAAACTAAATACTGCTTTTTTTTTTTTCATAAGGAAGCATGCCAGAATGAGAAGCAAGAAAATAATGCCTAAGAATAAGCAGATCCTTTCCATTAAGGAGACTTAATCAGTCCTCAGAATCACGGCAACACGGGAGGGGACTCTAAGTCCAACCTTCACCTACATAAACTGGAGGGTCACAGAGACACAGTGCCAATGCCACTCACATGCCTTGATAACCAGCACTAAGATGTAGTGAGAGAACCTAGCAGTCTCTGCCTGTTTGAAAATACAAAATAAGATATGAAGAATCCAAACCTTACTTACCAGAAAGCAGCAAGCTGACTCCGCAGAGAAGCAAGCCGGCTAAGGAGTCCATGCTTCCCCAGCTTTCTCCATCCAGCGCCCACAGACGTGCATGTGTCCTCAGGAACCTCTCAGAACCCCAGAGCTTTGTGACTTTCCATTCGCAACTTCTACTCACTCTTGTTTACAAGTTGGAGGCAAGAAGGAATAGCACAGAAGCAGGCGGGAACAGTCTCATTTCTGTCTGAGCACAGGGAGTTTTAAGTTCCTTTTTCCTGTTTCCTTTGTAGATTAGGATGGGAAAGGCTGTATCTTAAAGGCATTTGGTATCAGCAGGGCTGGGGGCACTGCAAGCCCTATCCATCTTCCAGTTCACTCAAACACTTTATCTGTTGCTTCTGCTCCTGCCTTAGCTGCTGTCGTGGGGCAGAGGGATTTTGGTTGGAAGTACGGTCCTGGTCAGCATTTTCAGGAACAATAGGGGTATCCTCTCATAGGCGGGAACTGAGAATAACAAGCCCTCCACCTATGTATGGTATGTGATCAGGACCAGCCCTTCTCAGAGCTCCAGCAGCTCTCTGGGGTCCACTTGGGCTCCCTGACAGAGGGGCTTTGGGGCGTAGGGAAGAGCTTTTGCTTTTGTTTTCTCCTTCTAACCCACATGGTTTGTAGTGGGAAAAGAAGTTTCCCATCATGAGAAAACACAACCTTCGAGGTAATTAATTTGAGTGAGCATCAGTGAGGTCAATGCCCACTGTTGCCACGAGAGACCAGAGTCCACGACTGTTAACCTGCTTGCTTTCACCCAGATGGCCTTTCTGTTGGCCATGAGCCCAAACATACGCATGCTCCTGGCTACAGCTTTAATTTTTATTAGCATTTCATCTGAGAGTGATCTAATTTCTTGATGAACTTGGCATAGGAAGACCTTAGTAATGAGAAGAATTTCATAGTTATTGACCAGTAGTGTTCTAAAGCAAATTATATTTTAAAAAATGATGTGGTGATTTAGAGAAGATTTCACGCTGTAGCCCAGGCTAGCCCAGAATGCATGATGGTCCACGAGTGCTGGGATTGTAGGCATGAATCATCATGCCTGGCTTGCACAAAAATCTTTTAAATAATTTCTGTGAAGATCAAATAAAAGTGATTAACTCTGTAGAGCAGAGAGTGGGGGGTGGAGGAAAGGAGGCATTGGAGTAATAATATCTCCAACAAGCTCAGAGAACCTATTTATCTGGAGGGTTATTTGTTCCTAATGTAAACTCTGACTGCAGAAGGGAGTGGATACCCTGCCCATCGCCTGCCTTCACTCAAGGAAAGAATTGTCCACTCCTGTCCTCACCCACCATAGGAAGAGGTGCATGCCTAAATCATTTCAGAGAGGGTCTTAAGAACCAATTAATGTTCCCAACCTACGGAAGCTGGACATTCAAGCTCTGTCTACAAGCACACCTGGACTCAAACATTGGCTCAGCTACAAACATTTGAGAGCAATTTATCAACTTGAGTCTCATTTCAGCAGTTTTAAAAATAACAGTGATATTTCTATGGGTTTTATTTCTGTGGTTTCTGCTTTTATATGACAGGGTTTTTACCAAAGGGTGACCTGTAACTTGCTATGTGGTGTATGCTGACATAACCAGCTATCTTCTTGAATTCCCAGGTGCTGAGACTCCAGGGATGGGTCAACCCCACCTGACTCTGCAGGGGGTTTTAAAAAGATACATGACCTTTAACAATATGAAAATTTTAAAAAGACTCAGGTGTGGTTGTGCATGCCTGTGATCCCAGCACTTGGGAGGTGGATGTAGGAGGATGAGGAGTTCAAGGTCATTCTTGGCTACATAGTAAGTTTGAGGTCAGCCTGATCTAAGTGGAACCCAGTCTTAAAACAAAATAAATACAAAAAATAACAACATGTAAAAACAGCTGGTACTGTTCCTAGTCCATTGAAGTTTTTCATTAGATGTTAGTTTATTTCTTTTCATTTTTCCAATCATCTGTTTTTAATTTAGACCCAAAAAGCTTCTGCCAAAAGGTTCTCCTCTATGCCTGTGCAATGGCTCTAAGTTTGGCCCAATAAAGGAGCGGTCTCAGAGTTCCAGTCCCAGCTCTGCTGTGATCTGCCCGTGAGGCTTCAGACAAGTCATTTCCTTCTGTCGTCCTGTTTCCTCAGTTGTAAAATAAAGTACTTAAACTGAATGTGACTGATTTTTTTTTCTTCTGGTTCTATCACTTCTATCACCTTGTAAGTCGAAAGGGACTAAATCATTAGTCTCCCTCAGCCTTTCAGCATCCCTAGGTTCATCTCCTAGGTCCTTTCATCAGACAGTTCAAAGAAGATTCTCAACTTGTGCCACTGTGAAAGCCCAAAAGAGTCACAAATGTTCTCTGTGTTTTCCTTTGTTGTTTTTTTTTTTTTTCAGGAGGCGAGGGAGGGGAGGACAGCAGTGTTGAGACAGGGTTTTACACTGTAGCCAAAGCTAGCCTCAGACTTGTAGAAGTCTTTCTGCCTCAGCCTCCTTCCTGGGTACTGGGATTATAGGTGTGAGGCACCACAGCTGGCTAATATGTTCTGTTGTAGGAACAGGGCAGTGGAGGCTTTGTGAGGTCCATTACAGTACAGGGCAGTAATGGAAGAACTTGGAAACAAATTCAAAGGCACCTACTCCAGACACGCTTCCTTTGTGTTCCATGGCCACACAAGGAAGTCTGCACCGCTCAGCCTCCCCCCCCCCCCCCCCCCCCCCCCCCCCCCCGCACCTCTTTTCATTTTTGATTTTTTTGTGACAAGGTCTTACTATTCAGCCCAAGCTGGCCTGCAATTCATGATCTTCCTGTCTCAGCCTCCTAACTGCTGAGATTACAGACACACACCACCATACCTGTTCCTTGCTCACTATTTCTTATGAGCTGAGGGTCTGTCTCGCTGTCTTTATTGGGGTTTCTTCTGTCATTCCAAAAAGTATCTCAATTTCATCCTTCACCCCAATTCAGAAAGATGAACTGTTACCCAGAAGTTTTTCAAGTTCTTCCTTCATTTCACAGGTTTGACTCCACTTCATTCTTCTCTGTATAATCTAGATCTGATACTATTTAATTTACTTCTTCATTATCCAGAAGCGTGATGTGGCTTAATTTAATATTCCAGAATTCATGGTGATTATCCCATTTGCTTCTTTCCATTGTTATCTGGAGTAGGGGCTCGGTTTAATGTGATGTGCTTCCTGAGTGTGTATGCAGTTTACAGTTGGTCTGAGGCTGAGCAAACTTTCTCTGGGATATCAGAATCTTCAACATGACCAACCATTAACTGTCTATAAATCCTTAGGGTGGCCTAGCGAGCCCCACCTACTTCTCTGTGGAACACTGGCAGGTCTTCTCTTATGAAAATCTTCTACAGGAAATCCCAACTGCTGAGTTCAAGAGTGCACTGGCCATGTCTTGCCCAGAAGACAGCATTCCACAACCTTGCACCCCTTCTTTGGGTTCTTACATTCCTTTGCCCCCCACCCCTTTCTGCAATGTTCCTTGAGCCATTTAGAGGTGAGCGCTCCACAGTCACTTAATCTCAGCACTTTGAACAGTTAGGAATTTGCAGAAACCACTGTCTCCTGCAATAAGAAGCCCCTCTGACCAAAGCTGCCAGCACCGGCACTAAATCTATGGACATAAATGTTTAGAAAGCAGATTGACAGGCACATCATGTCCTTTTAACAAATCAACAGCAGTAGCTTCCCCTCTAGAGCCTGTGAGCTCCCCAGCCACAGGCTGTTGACCAGGTCTATAGTATCAGGTGTGAATTCTCTCATGGGGAGTGCGCCTCAAAGCCAATCAGAAAGTGGTTGGTTACCCCCCCCAAACAATCTTGACACTATTGCACCAGTGGGCACATCTTCCTAGCAGGTTAGTAGCTTGCAGGGTCCACAGTTGATTAAGACTGTTGGTGACATTTCTTCCCCAGCATCCTGCGTAGCCCCTTCCAGCACTATGAAAGCTGGTTGGAAGGAGGAAGCTTCTACTTCTGTCCCAGATTAATGTCTTGGTCCTACAACCAAAGCGTGTGGAATTTTCAGCAATAGGGTCTTGTCCTATTGTGAGCAACCAGCAGCAGTGGTAACAGCCTCTGTGTGTGTGTGTGTGTGTGTGTGTGTGTGTGTGTGTGTGTGTGTGTGTGTGTGTGGAGGGTGGGGGGACGGACCTAGAGACTTCCCAAGACGACAACTAGTCAGAGGATAATCAAACCCTGGCACTTGGATGTTTCTTTCATAGCTTTTGGCTTTGGGGAGTGGCTTTATCCACACATGCAGGTTCCTCTGTGACTCCTACTTGACTTTATTCCCCAGGAGACAGGGACCATAGCAAGCTTCTTTCTCTTTAACTTTTTTATTGACAACTTCTCTAAATATCATAAATACTCTACCATGATCGCAGCCCCCTTCCACTATCCTCCTTCCCCCCCCCCCAGCCCCTTCTTCATTGAATCCCTTCTTCTTTCCAACTAGACTCTATTTTTTCCCTTCATTTTGTGCAGGTATTGTGTAGGTAGAGTCAGCCATTTAGAGGTCATGAATACCAAGGCCACTTTGTGTCTGGAAGATAGTAATGTAAGCACACCTCTCCTTCCTTTGGCTCTTGTGTTTTTTCCTGCCACCTCTTTGGCAATGAACCCTGAGCCTTGGAGGGTGTGATAGAGATGCCTCATTTAGTGCTGAACACTCTACTGTCATGTCTCAGCACTTTGGTGAGTACTGAGTGACCCCAGTGGTCACCACCATCTGAACAGAGAAGCTTCTCCACACTGAATGTGAAGCTTGTTCTATCTTTGGTGTATTGTAGGGATACCGAACTTCTTCAGCGCTGAATTCCAGGGACTGTGAATGGCATATAGTATGTCTTAAATAAATCTTTAATGAACTGATAAAATGAAAGTACCATCACTGCTTCTTACATGCTTATGTTGAGCAAAAGGCTTTGAAGCCAGGCAAACTTCAGTTATGTTTGTCCCATCTGTAATACACTCTCTTCTACATGGAAATTGAATTCAAGTCTCTGAACCTTGGATGCCTCATCTTTGAAACGGGAGGAAATAATGCCAAGTTAGTAAGCATTAAACACAAGAACTTCTATTGAATAAATGTGTTTTAATACCTCTTGCTCTACCCACATCCACTGCCATCACTTTTATGACATTCAGTCATGACAGTTAATTTCTATTATCAACTTGATTGGATCAGAAATCAAGCAAAAGACATACCTCTTGAGCAGGAAGGATTAACTGATGGGGGAGACCTGTTCCCAGAGTAGCCGCCCTTTCAGCGGCAGCCTGTAGTTAAAGATGGTCCAGGAAGAAGTGGGCCTTTTTCTCCTGGCTGCCCATGCTACTTTCTACTGTGTTGCTGCTCTTTCATGGACTTTGGAACCCAGCTTTTACAATGTGAAGTGAGGACCAGCAGCTCTCCAGAAATCCTCTGGGCCTTCAGCAGATTGAGACAGCTAAGCCTTACAGACTGGGCAGCTACTCAGGTACTCAGCCTAACCCTGAGCCTGGAGACAGCTGTTGTTAGACTGTCCAGCCCATATGTGTGTCAGTCTAAAAATACACACCTTGCAAGGGGGCTGGGGAGATGGTTCACTGGTTAAAGGGATTTGCCTGCAAGCCTGTCAACTGAGTTTGATCCCTCTATGCCCATGCAAAATCAGGCACGAAATGACACATATGTATGACCCCAGTGCACCTATGACAATGAGAAGCTAAGTCCAGAGATTCTAGAAGCTCATGGGCTTGGAAGACTGGTACATGGAGCAGGAAAACAAGAGAGATCTGTCTCAAAGAAGGTGGAAGGAGAAGATGGACACCTTGAGTTGTCCTCTGACCTCCACAGGCACACCATGCTACATGCACGCCTCCACACGCACACAAGCACACACACACACACTCATAAACTCTTTAATTTCCCTTCAAAATGTATATGCATTTTAGTTGTTCTGTTCCTCTAGAGAATGCTGACTAATACATTTATCAGGCAACAATCAAAGATGTGCTCCAAAATTTATGCTTAAAGGCATGATAAAAACATTACCAATAATAATGAAAACCAGAAAACAATCTGAATAGCCAACAAAATTATGTACATAAATCCTAGTACACAGTACTGAACATATGAAAGTACCTGAACATATGAAAATATTGTGGTGAAGGCAGGCTCATATGGAGTTATGAAGATGTTTAGGATATATTGGTTGAAGAAAAAAGAGACAGTTTGAACAGGGTGACATTTACATACACATCACATGTGCATTACAAGCGTACCAAAATGTTCAACATACTGTTTCTGAGGGGTAGCAAAACCGATCATTTTGACTCTATTCTTCCTACTCATCCATTATTCCAGTATCTATTAAAGTGCTGAATCTATCTATAAAGGAGGAGAGAGAGGAAATCCTTGAAATAGTTGATCCAGGGCAGTAAGGTGTATTTTAAAATCCCACCAGCAAAAATGACTAAATCCAAGTGAACCTCCACTCGCGGGTGCTGGACAGACCAACGAGGTATAAGGGACCTGTGGCAAAGCCTGGCATTTGATCTTTCAAAGCCTGTGGCACTGAGCCTCCAGGGTTGTCACATCTGGATTCTTCAGGAGCTGCAGGAACTTCTCTGAGAGCCTGCTGTGCTGAGCAGAGGCTCGCAGAAGAGAGGGTCATCAACACGTAAGCCTTGGCCTTTTGCCAGGACAGCATAGTCAACGAGGCACCACCCACTCTGGTCTCAGCTCATCGCTATGGAAAACGTCTGAGGCTCTGCAGACCCCATGTACTTGACTGCATCCTCTCAGCGATGGCACACTCTTCCTTTCCTTTTCTCTCTCTTTGTTTTTCATTATTTTTTGTCTTAAACAGCTAAGTAGTCAGCACTGACCTAGTCCCTCCAGGAAGAGACACAAAAATAGAAGACATGGCCTCTGCTTTTGAAGCGCATAATGACCCAAACCCAGTGCATCAAAACAGGAAAGTTAAGGAACAAAACCAGACATTGTGTGATTAAATACCACAGGGTGGTACAGGCAGCAAAGCCTTGGTCGTTCTTCGCCTTGGCATCCTTTGGACCACACATCATCAGTGGTCAGTGTGCTTTCTCCTCCTGGCATTGACTTGGCACAGCTGGCATCCTTCCACATGGAGCATTCACCCCTTATGGGAGAAGCTTTGTTCTTTATTTCAAATGACCTTGTGCCATTAAAGCACAGAGTAACCAGGAAGTACCTCAACCCAGCCACTTAGGAGCCTAAGGCAGGAGTGTGGCAAGTTCAAGGTTTGCCAGGGCTACAGAGTAAGTCCAAAACCAGCCTTGGCAACAATGAGACCTTGTTTGAAAATAATATATGTAGAAATAAATGGGGCAAGGGAGAGGAGATAGAAGATAACCCAATAACCCAATGGGAAAATGACCAATTTGCAGTATGTTCATATATTGAAGTTACCAATAAAAATTTAAATATAGAAATAAAAAGGGAGGGGCTAAAGCTTAGTGGTAGACCTCTTGCTTAGTACAGGCTGGTATTGTGTTTTGTCCCGGTACTGCGAGAGAGAAAAGGTTTAGCTGGGGATGTAGTTCAGTGGTAGCTCGCGCACCAAAGAAGAAAAGAGGGAAAATCAGCTTCTAACAAGTGAGAGGCCCTGGGTTCAATGCCCAAGATGAAAGAAAGAAAAATAAAGAGGAAAAGCTTAAAAACAAAATGAAAATAAGAATAAATTTTTTAAAAAGGGAATAATAAGGGATGGAGACTCAGTGGTTAAAGGCACTTGCTTGCAAAGCCTGATGGTCTGGGTTCAATTCTCCAGTACCCACATAAAACCAGATTACAAAGTGGTGCATTCATCTGGAGTTCATTTGCAGGAGCAAGAGGCCCTGGAACACCCATTCTCATTCATATTCTCTCTCTCTCTCTCTCTCTCTCTCTCTCTCTCTCTCTCTCTCTCTCTCTCTCTCTCTCTCTCTCTTTCTCTCTCTCTCTCTTTCTCTCTCTCTCGTAAATAAATAAATGTATTTTTTAAAAAATAAGAAAAAAGAAAAAGAAACTCCTATTCAACTTTGAAATTGTCATTCATTAACCTTTCCTGTGGGTAGTTGCTAACACACAGCACCTTAATATCCTCAAGGTTCATCCACGGTGGAACAAGAGGTAAACGTCCTTCTAGTTTGCCTGTGTTTATTTACACATCTCATTATGCTGAGATGACAGCTCAGCTTCTCTAGACCACCTGAGTTCAGCTTGCCTCCCTTTGCCTACAGTAAAATGCCTGTCTGTTAAGGCAAATCAGTTTCACGTGTGGCTAGATGGAGCCACACTCTCGGCAATGGCCAGTCGACCTTAATTCTTCGTGTGGCTGTCTCAGAAATCTAAGAGTGGGTGGACATTCCCAAGTTCTCTTGAGCACAGACCAAGAATTCACCGTGCCCCCATTGTTTCTAAAACCATTTTTGTCCAAGTCGTATGGCTAAGGCTAGATCCTTTTTCATTCTCCACTGCTGTGATGGGATCCGTGCCCTGGAACATGCCAGGCAAACGCTCTGTCAGTGAGTCGCATCCCCACCCTTATCCCAACCTTTTCATAGGAAGACTTGTAAAGTCATAATCCAAAGAACAATAAGAACAATGTTGATCATTTCTTAAACTCGGATTTGTTTGGATTTAGTACATAGATAGCAGAAATTACTACCTTGAAAATATTATGGTAAGAACGTAACATGAAATCGAGCAGCACACTGTTTTTAAGTGTCCAGATCAGTGGTGTTCACCTTACTTCGCTGATATGCAATGGACCTTTAGAACTTTTGCATCTAGCAAAACTGCAACTCTGTTCCCATTGGACTACAACTCCTCATTTCCCCTTCCTTTCACCCTTCTACTTGTTTCTATCAATTAGTTACTTTTAATATCTCGTAAGTGAAATCATGAAGATTTTGTCTTTCGTGACTGGTTTATTTCAGAGTATAATTTCCTCAAGGTTCCTCCAAATTGAACTTGAGACAGAAATTTTCTTTTTGAAAAACATATATATATATATATATATATATATATATATATATATATATATATATATATATATATAT